>JAMKPZ010004138.1:0-22706 GCA_024699675.1 Amphibolis antarctica
GGGGGGGGAGTTGTGTTTCCTAAAAATTAGTGAAAATGAAAATGTGGAAATTTTTTTATTATTGAAATATTAAAAATTTAGAATATTTTTAATTTTTAAAAAATTAAATGTAAATTTTCTTATATTTCGTAAGGTATACAAATGATTTCATAAAATTTTTCATTTTTAGATTTTTAAAATTTCAACAATGAAAAAATTTACATATTTTCTTTTTCATTGATTTTCAAGATGTATAAACCCTCCTTATATTTCAATTTATTTTGTTAACTGTGCTATCCTGTTTTATAGGTTGTATGCGACTCTCATTCAGATTTCTTATGTACACATTGTTGTCATCTCTTGTGTTTGATTGTTTGGTGTTATCAGATCTTCATGGAGGACGACTTTGTCAGTATCTTTATTCTTGATGCCATGCATTTGCAGTTTATTTTTATAATTAAAATAAATCATCAAGTTGTTTAATTAAGGCAAATAAAACATACCGAGAAAATAAAATCTATCTTAAGATACATGTGCTCAACAGATATATGTATATTTACTCATTATCTTTTATATATATGTGTGTGTCTGTTGTGTGTGTATATATATATAAATAATGGGAATTTGAAGGTGCACTTTAATTAATTTCCCATAATCATATCATCGTCATCCAATTAATGGTACGTACGTAGTAGATTGTTGGAAGTAGTACATATACATGGAAGAAAATAAAGAACTTTGTTGAATGCCACCGTACGTGCATCTGAAATATTTTGTTTAAATTTTACTTGAAGGCAAGCAAATCGATAAGCAGAGAATATATCATTCCTCCGCTGATTAATTAATTTCTGCGCTTTTTTTTTTTAAAAAAAACCCTTAGGTTTGTGTCATTTGGAAATTAATAAAAAAAAATTTAAAATTTTTTTATTATTGAAATATTAAAAATTTAATTTTTTTTATAATTTTAAAAAAATTAAATATAAATTTTTGTGACGTATATAAATAGTTTCATGAAATTTTCTATTTCCTGATTTTTAAAATTTTAACGATGAAAAAATTTTCAAATTTTTCTTTTCATTAATTTGTAAGAAACACAAATACCCCATGAGATATCATTCAACAAGTTAAGGCTACCTACAAGATATAAAAGAGTTTCAAATTAAACGGAAAGAACTACACCAAGATTCCTCATTGTAATTGATTTTGAGATAAAATTTTAATATGTTAAACCGCCAACAAGTACATGTATCACAATAAAAAGTTGATGAACCTAAGATAGGCTTCAACTCAAAGGAAAGTGTTGTTACATGCATCTACAAGTTTGAAATCATTCTATTTCTTCACCATAAAAACTGTATGCACGAAAATGACTATTGAAGTTAGATTTCGTGTCTTTAACCTCCAACTTCAATGCATCCCACCATTTCTGCTCTCCAAATATAACTTCAATGTCCTTAGCACTATCAGGTCCCAAACAGATATTCTCTAGCTTGGGGCATTTTTGTATAATAATTTCCTTCAAGGAAGGGAATTGCAATGGAAATGTTGGCCTGCAAATACTCCAATGAATGCTAAATGCAAAAAGTTGGGGAAGTAACAGTTTTGACATTCTTCATTGTCTTCATTGTCACCTGTTATCATCAGTCTCTTCTTGTGCTTCATCATTTCTAGCTACAAGTGTTTCCACTCCATCATAGTCCTGCAAACGAAGATATTCTAAGGCTGGAAGTTTTGCTGTCCATGTCATATCATTCAAATTTGAGCATCTAGTAATGGTCACACAAATAAGATTTTGCAAAACACATGATGGATTAATGATTCTTCTGGTGGAAAAGGAACATGAAGCCTCGTCCTCCATGCTGATGCTTGAAATGCTTAAATAAAACAAACAGAGTTCCTTTAGCAAAACTTGGGCTCTAGAGAATCGTATATTCGTTAAATTAGGACAACAGTTAATACAAAGAGTATGCAATTTTGAGAATTTAGAAATTCTTAACATCATATCATCGGCATTGAAATCCATAAACCAAAGTGATAATCTGGTCATAGCTGCAAAAAGGATAGGATTACTAACAAGTGTCTAGAGATGACTTCTTGATTCAACATCTACACCAAGATCATTTAGCTGCTTCAAGTTTTTCAAATCCTTGAACAGAAACTGTGGTTGTTTAGACCAAAGACACCATGCTCTTACTTGATTTATTGTATTATCTGCTAGCTCCCATTTATAATTAGTCAAGTATAGTGCTCGTAAATTCTGTTGGGAAAAGGGAACCTAATTGTGCAAAACAATCTGAATGAAGAGATCAATCCATACAACACATGAGATTTTACGTGAAAAAATCTCCTCAATGTGAGGAGACAAAAAAACCATGAGACCCTCTCTGTCCAGGCCAACCTGCTCTCTGCTTCAATGTGAGTTATAACAGTCTGTCTTCTCAAGTTATCAAGCTTGAGGCATTCAACACAGCATACAAGGGCAATATTTTTGGATGAATAATAAATGTGAAAGAAAATAGCAAACCACTATTTTGAACCACTATTTTCTTTTCTCACAATGCAGCCATTTGGACGCCTAGGATGTTGGAGCCTTCCTCGCCAAGGTTGCTGGCTCGACCTTGCTCCTAGGTCCAGTGCACGCCCAGCATAGGAGTGTTCTCCCGCCGAGCGTCTCCACCTGCGAACGGATCTACACCACGCATGTCTGCAGCTCATGCCTGCTCCCAAAACCCACGCATGACTAGCACAGGGTGCACACGTCGTGAGCGTCTCCACCTATGCACGACTCTACACCACACGCATCTGCAGCTCCCACCTACTCCTAGGACCCGCACATGACCAGCACAGGGTGCACATGCCACAAGCATCTCCACTTGCACACGGCTGGTCCTCATGTGGCCCGTCCACACATGCCGATCGCCGATGCCCTCAATTGCCCTTTTTCTCTCACTATCCACTTATTTTCTCACAACCAACTAAAGTAGCAAAGTAACTGATTAGTGGGCCTACATATGGAGGTGAGGAGGAAGCCTAGCCCAACAATCTCCCCCTCCTCCCACCTACATGGAAGAATCCACAAGACCAACAATCTGAGCACAAATGCCCAGCTTGTCTCTAGAAACCATCTTGGCAAGCATATCAGCACCATTATTATCTGTATGAACCTTTTTGAATTTGAGCTCCTTTGAGTTGACAGCGTCTCAAATCCAATTATATCGTAGCTTGATATGCTTTGACCTGGAATGAAATGATAGATTTTTGCTTAAGTGAATGACACTTTGATTGTCACTCAACAATATATAATTGTCTTGCACAATTCTAAGTTCCCCAAGCATTTTTTTCAGCCATAACATCTCCTTGGAAGCTTCTGTGGTTGCAATAAATTCAACCTCTGTAGTGGACAATACAATGCATTTCTGCAGTCTAGACTGCCATGAAATAGCTCCCCTTGGATAGATAAACAAGTACCCAAAAGTAGACTTAGAATTATCAACATCTCCTGCCATGTCTGAATCAGTGTAACCAATCAAGGTTGGTTCTCCACTACCAAAGCAGATCTTCAAATCAGAAGTGCCACAAAGATATCTCATGATCCACTATACAGCTTCCCAATGCTATTTACCAGGATTTGATAGAAACCTACTCACTGTGCTAACTACATGGGTAATATCGGGCCTTGTACATATCATAACATACATGAGACTCCCCACAATAGAGGCATATGGAATCTTTTCCATTTCTCTTCTCTTCTCTTCTGTAGTAGGAGAATCCTTCTTGCTTAACTTGAGGTGAGTTGTAAGAGGGCAACTAACAGAATCTACATCATCCATGCTAAATCTCTTGAGAACTTTCTCGATATATCTACATTGTGACAAGAATAACTTATTGGAATTTCTCTCTTTTAATCTTAATTCCAAGAATCCTTTTAGCAAGTCCCAAGTCTTTCATGGCCAAAGATTGATGCAACACCTTTTTCAAATCTACTATCTTTGCCATATTTTTGCCTACAATCAATATGTTATCAACATAAAGCAACAAAAAAATGAAATCATCAAAAGAAAATCTCTTGATGAACACACAATGATCAGTGTTACACTTCTTGTATTCATGCTCCCCCATGACTGAATCAAATTTTAGATACCATTGTCTTGGAGCTTGTTTTAGGCTATAAAGACTTTTCTTTAGTCTGCACACCAAGTCTTCTTTGCCTTGCTTAATAAACCCCTCCGATTGCTTTATGTAAATTTCCTCCTCCAAATCTCTGTGAAGGAAGGCGGTCTTCACATCCATCTGTTCTACCTCCAAATCAAGACTTGCTGCCAAAGCAAGAATCATTTTGATAGAGGTTAATTTGACTACTGGGGAAATATTTCATCAAAATCAATACCTTTCCTTTGAGTGAAACCTTTTACCACCAGTCTTGCCTTGTATGTTGGATGTGGTGTGTGCTATTGTTCTTTGATTCTATAAACCCATTTATTCTTGAGTGCTTTCTTGCCTTTTGATAGCTTTACTAGCTCATAAGTGTAACTCTCATGCAAGGAACTCATCTCATCTTGCATGGCTTTCATCCACTCTTTAGCTTTATCACCCTCCACTGCGTCTGTATAGCACTCTGGTTCTGCACCATCAGATAGTAACATCACAAACTCATCTGAAGGATATCTGGTAGAAGGCACCTTGTCTCTAACTGATCTCCTAAGTGGAATGATTGGTGCATCATTTTGCATTGGTGGCACCTAGTCATCATCATCAGCAACCTGAGGAGCATTTTGTTTACCTGTATCAAACATGTGGTCTTCAATCTCAACATCTTATTGAGTTGGAGTTGTAGAACTTGGATTTAAATCAACCAAGTCTTCCTTTTGTTGTTGAGTTGCCCTTTCTTGCACTTTGACAATATCTTCAATGGTCTGGTCTTCAACAAATACAACATCACGGCTTTTGATTACCTTCTTAGCTACTGGATCATACAATTTGTAGCCAAATTTGTCTTGTTCATAGCCAATAAGTATGCACTGTTGTGTCTTTGCATCTAGCTTTGTTCTTTCATCTTGAGGAACATAAACAAAAGCCTTACATCTGAATACCTTCAAGTGTTCATAGGATACATCCTTGTCATACCAAACCTTATTGGGAACATCTCCCTACAAGAAGTAACATGGTGAAAGATTTACAAGATAGACGGAAGTCATCAAGGCCTCACCCCAAAAGAACCTTGGCAATTTTGATTGAGAAAGTAAACATCTCATCTTTTCCACCAATGTTCTGTTGAATCTTTCTGCAACTCCATTTAGCTGTGGTGTCTTTGGAAGAGTATTTTGATGCTTTATCCCTTGCTCTTTGCAATAGGTATCAAAGGATCCATAGTATTCTCCTCCATTATCTGTTCTAATACCCTTTACTTTCTTGCATGTTTCTCTTTCCACTACAACTTGAAATTCTTTGAACTTTTCAAACACTTGATCTTTGGACTTTAGGAGAAAAACCCAGACTTTCCTGGAGAAGTCATCAATGAATGTAACAATGTATCTAGCTCCTCGATGTGTCATCACTTTCATTGGTCCACATACATAAAAGTGAATCAGCTCTAACATCTCTGATTTCTTTGAGAAGGATTGACTTTTGAAGGCAATTCTGTATTGTTTTCCTGCTAAACAATATGCACAATGCTTTAATTGTACACCCAGAAGTTTTTTCTTCAAAAGTGTTTTCTTCTCACTCATATGACCAAGCCTCTTGTGCCATAGCACACTTGAATCTTCACTTTCTAGTGCATTAACTGAAATAGCAGAAAGTTTGGCATGAAAGTAATAAAGGTATGATAATTTTTTACCTTTTGCAACTATCATGCTTCCCTTTGTGAGCTTGTATTGTCCTCCTCCGAAGTGGCTCAAATAGCTTTCACCATCAAGTTTTCCTACTGAAATAATGTTGAGTCTCAAATCCTCAACATGTCTCACTAACTTGAGTGTTATCTTGGTGTCATTATCTGTCTCTAACTACACATCTCTCTCACCAACAATTTTTTCCCTATTGTTATTTCCCATCTTCACTATCCCAAAGTCACTTGAAGTGTAGGAGGTGAAGAAGTCCCTTCGAGATGTAGCATGTATGGTAGCACCACTGTTTGACACCCATGCTGTCTCACCATCACCTACAAGATTGACTAAATCATCACAAACAACAAGTAGCTCTTCAACTGTTATAGCAATGCCTTCACTGTCACTGTCTTGCTATGATGGCTTTTTCTTTTTGTCTTTAACTTCTTTCTTTAGTTTCTAATAGAATCTCTTGATGTGACCCTTCTTATGGCAATGGTAACACTCAACATCTGCATATCTGCCTCTTGACTTGCTTCTTTCTTTTTCAGAACCTCTGGTATCTCTGCTCTTGCCTCTCCCCCTCAATTTTGCTATGAGTACATCAGAATGAGTGGAGGAGCCATTTGCAATCCTTCTAAACTTTTCATTTATTACTCTGGTCTTCACATAATCCTAGGTAACATTTTCAATCGGAGCTGAGTTACAAAGAGTAACTTTTAAAGTCTCCCATGAGTCTGGTAAGGAGCCAAGAAGCAATAAGACTCTCACTTCATCTTCAAATGTGATACCCATCAAGGACAGCTAATTTGTGATCCCTTGAAAGGTATTCACATGATTAGCAACAAGTGTACCATCTCAATATCTCAAGTGTATCAATTGTTTGATGAGGAACATCTTATTAGTACCTTCCTTTCGAGCATAAAGCTTGTCCAACTTCTTCCACAAGGAACTGGCATCTGTCTCCCCACTAATGTGGTTTAACACGTTGTCATTCACCCACTGTCGCATGAAACCACAAGTCTGTTTGCGAAGAATCCTCCATTCATCCTCTGATTTATCTTCTGGCTTTCCTACATTGAAAACTGGCTTGTAATATTCCTTTACATAGAGAAGATCTTCTATCTTCCCCTTCCAAGTCTGATAGTTTGTACCATTTAGAGAAATCATCATGCTTGTGTTTGCTTCCATTTCACCACAATGATCTCAACCTCCAAGTGTCAACTATTTTTCTTTCACAGGTTAGATCCCGACCCCACGGTGGGCGTCACTTGTTGGGAAAAGGGAACCTAACTATGCAAAATTATCTGAATGAAGAGATCAATCCATATGACACACGAGATTTTACGTGGAAAAATCTCCTCAATGTGAGGAGACAAAAAAACCACAGGACCCTCTCGGTCCAAGACAACCTGCTCTCTTCTTCAATGTGAGTTACAACAGTCTGTCTTCTCATGTTATCAAGCTTGAGGCATTCAACACAGCATACAAGGGCAATATTTTTGGATGAATAGTAAGTGTGAAAGAAAATAGCAAACCACTATTTTGAATCACTATTTTCTTTCCTCATAGTGCAGCCATTTGGTCGCCCAGGATGTCGGAGCCTTCCTCACCAAGGTTGCTGGCTCGACCTTGCTCCCAGGTCCAACGCATGCCCAGCATAGGAGGTTCTCCCGTTGAGCATCACCACCTGCAAATGGATCTGCACCACACGCGTCTGTAGCTCGCGCCTACTCCCCGGACCTGCGCACGACTAGCACAAGGTGCATGCCGTGAGCATCTCCACTTGTGCACAGCTCTGCACCACGTGCATCCACAGCTCACACTTGGTCCCAGGACTCACGCACGATCGGCATAGGGTGCACATGCCACAAGCGTCTCCACCTGCGCACGGCTGCTCCTCCTGTGTGTGGTTGCTCCTCCTGCATGCAGCTCGTCCACACGTGCTGATCGTCGATGCCCTAATCTCCTTGCCCTCAATTGCCCTTTTTCTCTCACTATCCACTTATTTTCTCACAACCAACTAAAGCAGCAAAGTAATAGATTAGTGGGCCTACATATGGAGGTGAGGAGGAAGCCTGACCCATCAAATCCACCAACTCAATGATAGCACTTTGTGGGATCCTTTTAAGGTCATATGTATCCTCCAGGTTTAACGTCATTAGTTTCTTTAGATTACTCACTTCCATGGGAATATACTCAATATTTGTAGAATATAGATTGAGATATTGTAAATTAACCAATGACCCAATCAACTTTGGGATCTCCTTCAGTCCTGCTTCACTGAGATCCAAAACACGAAGTGATGGCATGTGCTTGAAGAAATCGACCATGGAAAATTTATAGAAATTCATATTATCATTTAATAATAGTGTAATGAGATTTGGGCAATGAAGAACCCCACAATTAGGTAAACTTTCCAAATCACACTCCATGAGAGATATCCTCTTGGCCTTATTCCATCTATTGTAATGATATAGATTACTAGTAGTTGATGTGTATACACTTCAAAATAATTATCTGGATCACTGCTAGAATAATTTGTAAACCCAAGTGCTTTACCCTGAACCTCATTAGATAGCTTCACATAATTATTAGAAAGCCCAATTTCAAGGAGGCAAGTAGATTGAAGTTTCTTGATAATGCCTTTTCCTTCACCATGGGATTGTATGAATCCTTCTACAGCCCAAAGATTGATGAGAGATTCTACAGGAATGTTTCCATCCTCAGGATAAAGGTAGACATATAAAAAGCAAGATAGAAGATTATCACTTTCCAACATGTCAAAATTGACATTTAAAATATTCTTCACCTTTACCTTACTGAGAATTACTTGGGGATTGATAGCCAACAAGTTAATTATGTTGCCCCATTCAAGAAGTGTACTGCATTTTTCCAACTCCCTTCCAATGGTGATAATAGTTGATGGTGGTCCACGACAACACTCGAGAATTTGCATATTACAATTATTAATGAATCTAGGATCCTCTAGAATTTGTTTGGAATCCAAATTCTTTTCAAAGAGTTCCAATGATTCATTCTCATTCAATGATTCCACCCTGACATGTTGATGAGCACCCATGTCGTTACAGACATACTCATATATTGTTGTAAATGCAATCTTAATTGTGTCACAATCAATAGTTGGTATTGGAATTCCAATCATTTCCATGTCTAGAGCTTGTCATATGTCATCCATGAGCAACAACCTCCTACCCATAAGAGCCCTATGTAGAGTTCGAGCTCTTTGCTCTTCTTCTCATCTTCCGCCTTAAGATGGTAGGCAAATGGACAAGTGCTCAGCTATTTGGTCTTGGATGCTACTGACATCAACATCCTTTGGCACTTTGATCCAAACTACTAATTCAAATTCATCTCTTCCATTGCTCATCATTTCTTGTTTGATTCTCTTTAAGATGGTAGTCTTCCCAACACCTCCTTTCCCAAAAATCCCTATTACTTTTACACTGGCATCTTCTATATGGCAACGAATTTCAGATAATATGTCCTCCCTGCGAATGATGAATATTGGTGATGGATATGGAGCATTTGCATTTAGAATTTGTTCTTGATCATTGAGGATGCCACCAAAGGTTTGCTCTCTCCTAGCCAATCCTTCAACATTTTCACTTAGTTTTGGATTAACAAGGATTTCATCAAAGCTGCCTTTTTTGCTAGCCAATCCTTCAACATTTTCACTTAGTTTTGGATTAACAAGGATTTCATCAAAGCTGCCTTTTTTGCTAGCCAATCCTTGAACCTTTTCAAGCAACACATGAACATTCTTTCCATGCTCATAATTGGATAGAGACAAACAACTCCTGTCTTCTAATGTGCTAAGAAGTATTGTTACTTGTAAGTCCAATTTCTCCACTTCATGTCATGCATCCACCTTTTAACCTCAACCTTCAATTAAATTTGTTAATGAAAAATAGAAGATTAAAACAAGGTATTAGGGTTAAGTGCTTAACGTGAAAATTAATCTAAAAATTAACATATACATAACTTTGTGAGAAATATACTACATATATATTTTCAACTTACCTTGTAACCTACGACCGTATCCAACCCAGAGTCTCTTAAGCAACCCACAAACTCAAAGATGCAGGTGAAGCAATTCCCCATGGCTTATAGTAGCAAGGTGGGAGCTAAAGATAAATAATGATCTATTTCCAGGAAAGAAACACAGAAAGAAGGATGGGTTTAATAGATGATGAATGGATCAGCTATTTATATATAGAATGAAGCAAGAATGAAGCATGATAATTAATTGTGTTTGATCATGTTATATTTATATCTATGATAAATAAGGAACCTAAAGAAAATTCAAAACCTCCATTGGTGGCTAGTATATATTCAAAATTAAAAAGTGAGTGATTGATGGATACATTAATCATCAAGAAACAACCTCCACCACTATTGTCATATAATATATATATGTATATATATTATATATGAAAAATCATTTTATACATTTCTTAAAAGTAAAGAAATAACAACCTCAGTGTGATTGTAGTACCTTTAAGGCTGAAAGTTCTTGTAGATCGTGAGATTTTTTTTCTTTTTTCTCGTTCCTCACATGGGAACAATACATAGATAACTCTTTATCTAGTTTTTTTTATACACTGTATTGAACTTTGTTTTAGTGGATAACAAATTTTTTTAGTAAAAAAAAAGATGTTTAAATAGTTAATTCGGTAGTATCTGTAAATCCTAGCACGGTAATTTTGTGATTAGTGTGTGTTTTTATTTGTTCATTTTCAGTTATATTGTTCAATTTCAATTGCTTTGGATTTAACAAAAAAAAAAAAAAAAATTGTCATTAAAAAGTTATATCATAAATCATATTTATGATAATTTTTTTTTACCGTGCATGCATACTCTTGAATCATTTAGTTCGCACTACTACAGCCACCCATCTCACTCAATCAAGGTACCACTGCCCATGTCTACTTGCACGGTCGCCCGGATCCTGAAGTTCGAATACCATCATAAATATCATGCCTACTTGCATGATCGTCCACCTTCCGCTTGCTGTTTCGTCCACGTCCTCCGAGTGCATAGACACAAACCCGGTAGCTGGATCGCCATGGAACACAACAGCCCGTCGCCACATCCTCCAAAGGGGCGACTTCAAAGCTTGCAAGACGGATCAATGACAGGAGAAGGCGAACCCATCACCGGGTGCCTGAAGTCATTGATGATTCTCTCCAATTCTGTTGACCTAGCAACAACCGTCTCGATGGCCCGTCGCCTTCAAGCTTCCGCAGCACACCGAGCAAGTCCATCCTTCAACAGCCCCCGCCGACCGAACAATTCCCCAATCACATCCCTACGAGCTCCAACGTCGCACGCGTTCCGCAATCGCACAACGCCCAGTCTGCCGCATACGCTACCCGCTGCCTGCATCAACCCGCCGTCCGCCGTTAGCACCTTCCCAGCGATGATCTCAGGCGCCACCGCTCCGATCTCAGGAATGCTGGTAATTTTCTTCCTCTTTCCCCTGTTCTTCCTCTGTTTTTCTCCAATTACTCGATTACTGTAGTTTTATTTTTCCATTAATAAGGTTGTAGCGCAAAAAGAATAATTCAGATGTTATAAATTTTTTTATGAAAAAATCAATTTATGTATTTTATTATCAAAATCGTTTATGCATCATATTATTAAAACTCATTTTAAGCATCTTATATATGAAAAATCATTTTATACATTTTATTATAAAAAATCATTTTGTGCATTTTATTACCAATAACTAAATCAATTGTTGCATTTCATTTTAAAGGAAAAATCATTCGCCTGTTTTATTATAAAAATCATCTATATGTATTTAGTTAGCCTTTTTCTTAGAAATCACAAGAATCGTTAATTTATCTCTATTAATGGATGGGAAATCACTTATGCATTTTCATCCTAATGAATCCTAAGTCATTAACATATTTTAATCCTTATAAAGCATTTAGGTTTGTTTGTGGTCCATTTAAATTATTAAAATTACTATGAAGTCATAGAAATACCATGTTTAAGATCACATCTAGGGAGGGTTTGTATCCTTTGGAAATTAATGAAAAGAAAAATAAATAAATAAATGTTAAAATGTTAAAAATCTAGAATATTTTTAATTTTTTTAAAATTAAATATAAATTTTCCTAAATTTTCATAAGATGCACAAATGGTCTCATAAAATTTTTCATTTCTAAATTTTTAATATTTTAACAATGAAATTTTTTTTATATTTTTCTTTTTATTAATTTCTAAAAGACACAAATTCCCCTAATTTTATTTCTTTCATACTTAAAAGAAATTTAAAAACACATTGTTAATTAACCATTGGAAAAATTAATTCCAAGTAATAACCATAAGTATACAGTATCTTATATAAACAATGGTAAATACGGATTAAATCACAGGAAAGTAAATTTTAAACTTATATTTAATAATTAAGCACTAATCGAGAAACTTCCATTCCAAGGAAGTATGCAAGTGGCCTCATTCTTCGACATGGAAACTGATCACGTCTTGATGAAGTGATGGATGTGTGTGGTCGAGGTATCAATGACGCACAGACAATGATGAGCCCCTGACATTATGTCGAACGCCTTAAAGTCAAGATCATTTACTATAAAATCACAATGATTAGAGCAGCCATCACGTCACTCATGCAAATATTCACGCCAAGCGTTTTTGCTCACTCCAACATCGAATTCAATGGCGCCGCCAGATTGATTGGGAAAGACGCGAACGCGAGGGGTCCGTTGCGGCGTCCGGAGATGAGGGGAGTGAGGTTGAGGAAAATGTGCGGCGTACGGGGGCGGAAGCCGAGAGATACGGAACGGCGATCGAGGGCGAACACGGTTGGGCATTTGCTCTTTGTAACTATATTTTTCGTTATATATCGTAACATTGCTATTATTTTTTATTTGTGATCATTTTTAAAAAATACTATAATTTTTTTTAAAATATTATCAATAATAAATATAATTTATTATTTTATTATATATTTTATTTATTATTTATCGTAACTCTATAAAAAAAAATCATCATCATATTATTAAAATAAATATTATTTATTATTTTTTAATATATTTTATTTATTATTTACCATAACTTAAAAAATTATTATTATTTTTTATCGTAATTTTTAAACAAATCGTAACCACACTGCCCAAACAAACATAAGCGCTGCACGACTAATCTCTGTAACGAACCAATCAACAAACTCAAACAGAAAAAAAGGCGGCAAGCTATATACGCTACAAAAATATGTGATCATCTGATCGATTTCGTCGGCTACTTGGAAGCAGCGGGACGGATGCGGGCACCGACGACAGCTCGACCCCAACAATGGCGGACGACGAGGAGCTGCCAGCCGCGCGCACGAGGTAAGCCCGTGATGACCTTTCCATTAACCTCTTCGTCCGCGTGTTTCGTCATCCAGCACATATATATGTACTTCACTGTCTAGTTCTTTTATATACATATACACACAATTATACCTGCATCAGCTCTCTCTTGTCTTCGTCTGTTCGATCACATACACTAAGCATGCTCGATCTTGTTGAATCGGAGCAGCGGCATCAACGTCTCCCAGGTGCTGGCCCGAAGGGAGATCTCGCCAAGCGGGGGAAAACGCGTGAGAAGAAAATTCTTCGCAAATCCATCAGAACGAAGGTGTTATCAAGAAATCGACGCAAGAAGCTCCCTCCACTCTTGGTAATTAGTCGTGAACTTTTTCCGATTTTCATTTTCTGCAATTTCTAAGGGAGCAAATGCGATAGATTTAATTCTTTGCAAAAATCGCTTTGGATTTGCAGGGTGGAGGCAGAATCGTTGAACTTCCTGTCTCTTTCACATTGCGATATTGTGCCTTCGACAGCATCAGCTACGGCCATCGCATTTAATCCTGATGGCGCCACAATAGCTTCCGCATGGTAAGTTCGTCGATCGTTCTTTTGCTGAACTTGGCTATATTGTAAACCCTAACTAAAAATTGATAGTTGCGCTTGTTAATTCCTCCAATAGCGACGATTGCACGATTAGGATCATCGATTTTGAGTCCGGTAGATGCAAAAGTATTTTGAGAGGCCATGAAATGATTCCTTCGACGGTACGTAAAAATGTGTGCTTTAATTGTCGAAACTATACATTTATTTTTAGACGATTGGTGTTGTTTTCTAATTTGATTGATTAATTAATAAATTAATTTCTTCTTCTTGTTGGGTATGTTTGATTGGGATTTGCAAAGGTTTCATTTCATCCCACACGCCCAGGCATACTTGCAAGCGGAGCATTTGATCAACAAGTTCGAATCTGGAATGAAAACACTGTAGATTGTATTCGATTAGAAATCTTCGGTACTTCCTTTTTCATACCCTTTCTATCTATTAATTCTTTTTCTTAATTATTTTATACTTTACTACGTAATGATGAAATTTCTGCCATCACTAATCACCATTACCACGTAATTAATTAAAGCCGTCAATGTACATACAGATAAGGAAATTGCTGCTTTCAGTTTCCACGCTCTAGACGAACTTCTTGCAGTTGCTGTAGGTCAAAACGTGTGACGTCTTGCCAATTTCATGAACATCATCAACAAATTCTCGAATGAAATCATCTCCACCAATATCTAAATTAACAACATGCAAATGACTAAGTACGAAATTAATTAATTAATTAACCGTGGTTAATTGCGTGCGTGGCAGATATACATGTGGAAGTATGGCGACTTGGGCTCTATTCCAACTGTTGTCTTGAAGTCACACTGCCTATTCATGACCGTAAATTTTCATCCACATGCTGCTGCGCCTCTCCTCTTAACAACTGAGGTTTTAATGACCGCAAATTTTTAATTTTTAAAACAATACTAGCTAACACTGCATATTTTACCATATAATACAAGCCATTTTACATTTTTCCTTGCTGCAGAGTGATCAACCTCTCACCTGCGAGCTGAGAATACGGCCATATGATGCCCAAAGACCATACGCACCTCTCAATCCCACCACCTTTTCTCTAAACATATCTCATATTGTCAATGGCAGGTGCGTGCGTGTTAATTATATATATATAACCACAATTAATTCTAGGCGATCATTGGTTTATTATCGATCAGTTGCATGTTCATTATAATTAATAAAGATCGATCGACATGGCAGTGCGCCGGCAGATGTCCAATATTTTTCACCTTGTGGGAGATTTGTGGTGGCGTGTGTTGCATGCACACTTCCTGAGCTGCCGTGTGCGTGTGAGAACGACGACAAATCGTTGGTTAAAGGTGAATTGCACACGGTCTCGTTTGCGGGCGACAGAGTCATCTATGAACTCCGGGTTTTTTCCATTGAGCGGGCAACGTATGCTATATATGCACCTAGCTAGCTACTGATAATTACTTGATTAATTTACGTTGATTTTCTTGTTAATTGATTGATTCATCCTTTCCTAATTACCTTAATTGGTACTTGATTATGGCATGCACACAGCTTTGGTTTGGTTCTTGTTTCCAAGAAACTCAATGCCGCTAATTCCTTGGCCTGTATCCAGGTTTTATATACGTCCACGACTATATATATATATATATATATATATATATATATATATATATACACACACACACATATATGTATATAATGAAGTTATATATTAGTTAATTAATTATATATATTTTTTACAGTTTTCTCCCACATCAGAGCATATTTTAGTAGCCTGTCGTGAGTTTCACAGATCCTTGCATTCAAGTTCATACCACGAAGGTGAATATAAGGAGATAGATATGCACACAATAATTGAGGTGCGTTGCAAGGAGGTGCTCAATTTTGAATGATGGAATTTTCTTTGACATACATCAACATGCAAACACATACGCCACACTTCAGGTGTACAGAAGGAGAGATATGGAAGAAAAACCAGTTACGATGAGTAGCAGCGAGAGAGTCAAAAATGCAATCTTCCATCCTTGTGCTGGGCGTGGCGTTGTTTACGTAAGCATGGTAAGAAGTGATTTGCTTTGCAGATTGTTGGTGCCATTGCTCCATGTCTGTCTATATGTCAATCCTAGCCTCCGTATGTTGCAGGAAGGCTGTCTTTGGTTTCTTCGTGAAAATGATGATACGTGAAGATGAGGAATGGTGGTGAAAGATTCTTTTGATTGATTTGTCAACTATTTTATTCATTTAATTTGCGCGCGTCTTCATTTATTCCTTATATAGTGACGTATATTTGCTGCTAATCAAATTAATTAACATACAAAAATACAGCTAGCTGGTTCAAAGAAATGGGGGAACCATGTAGATCGGATGATCATTTTAATGAGAGAAGAATTAGGTGGAAACATATATACTACAATTAGAAATCGGTACCTCCCACATTGGCATGAGGAACCATCTATGTGGGTATTAAAGTGGTAACTGCATTTGAAAAAGTAATTTTACATCGAAATTGATGAGTAAAATTAAAATCTTTATATATGACAATAACTATAGTATAACAACAAAACGTACTGTATGGCAACAACTGTATATGGTAGCAACGTACCCACTACATGGTTGGGTGCTTTTGTTCGATACCTCCCTCCAATACTCCTCAGCTTCTCGTGCAACAAGAACTACAAAAAGCAATCATAAAAAGTGTGAACTGAAGAAACAAAGAGGAATGAAAGCACTCAATTAATGAAGCTATATATATAATTTGCACAGCACAATAAATTAAACGATCTTCCTTGATAACTCGCAATGGTTACATGGGTGACCTTCATAGACGTTGAAGGCCAACATAAAGGGAAAGCAATTACAGTACGTAAATCCATTACATATAATTACAAGGAGCGATTGTAGGGGAGCTAAATATGGTAGAGTATTTAAGGAAACCTCCAACATGTTAAAATAGTCCATAAATATATAAAATAAATTGAACTTAAGATATAAAAAACTCTCTCACTTATAGTTTATGTTTAGAAATAAGGTAAGATTAAGTAAGGTGGGAGCTCACGCTTCCCACATCATAGTACAATTACTGATTTTGTTTTTTCTAATTTTTGCTAAACAATTGATGTTAGAAAAATAAACCTACAAAATCGAAAATAATTATTAAAGGTAGAATTATTTCGGTTATTTCACATTTATGTATTAAAATAAAAAAATTGCTACAATTACAGTTTTGTTTGGAGTAAGATTTGTTATAACAATCACCAATGTTCTAGAAGACATGTTGAGATAGAGTTTTCTAGAATATGATTTGGAATAGCATTCGTTATAACGATTTACAGTTTTTCAAAAATACATGTCTTAGTCCTAAGTTTGTTTTCCATGTTTTGTAGTAATTTTGGATGGTTTAGAGGGTTTTGTGACTTTATCTTCCTTTTCTTCCAAAGTCAGATATTTTGGTAGGTTTTAGTTTGTAACTGGTCTGGGAGTTTTGGTTCGGAACATCTGAACCCTTCCCTTCTGTAGTCGCTAGCTTATTCTTCTCTATAGCTAGTTCGGAACATCAGACTCCGTGGTTCAAAACTTCCAAACCTAGCATGTTCCTAGCCGTTGTCTCTTCTTTCTCTACGGCTAGTTTGGAAGATCGGACCCCTTGTTTGGAACTTTCGAACCTAGCCTACGTCCAGTTGCTGGTTCTTCTTCTTAGCAGCTGGCTCAAAACATCTGGTCTTAGGATCGGAACCTTTGAGTCTATCTTCCCCAACCACATCACTTGCTCTCGGTTTGGAATGTTTAACATTTGGTTTGGAACTTCCAAACCTACCTTCTTTAGCTTGCCTTTTTGTTTTTCTTTCAAAACTTGATGGTCGAGGTTCAGACCCTTCGTACCCCTTCATCTTTCTTTTGTTTGCTGACTGAACTTCGGATCTTCTGTACCCTTCGTTAAAGATTCAGAAGCTTTCAGATTTTAAACTACACGGTGTACTAAAATAACCGAATTTCCTATGTGGACCGATTAGAGGTTGCCATGTATGATTAGTTGGGTTGTTACCAAGTAATTGGTGCTATAAATAACATTGAATGTGACTTAACACGGAACTTTTTTGCTACACACCCCCTGACTACATTCGTTGACTTTGAGCCACTTTCTTTTGCTCGAAGCTTTTAGACTTTCGACTCCCTCAACCTTCCAAACTTCCAGCGACCAAGAGATTGTTCGAGCTGCCATGTCTCCAGCGACCCGTGCAACTCCTCTGATGATCTCTAATCTCCAGTGACCTCTCCTCCACTTTCGATCCAGGTAGGTTCACTGTACTATCACTTTACTACCCGAACCCTAAATCTGCAGAAACTACTTTCAATGCCCTAAAATCTTTATATGTATGAATGCTTGAATGAAATGAATGATGGATTGTTTGAATTTCATTGGTGATTGCTCGATTTATTATTTTGAATGGAAGTATTTCACTGTTTCTCATGAAATTAGGGCAAGAATCTATAATTGCATATGCTATTCTTGAAATTTCTTTATAATTCATATTAAATTGATGATCGAGCAGCAGCAGAAACAGAAACAGCGGGTTCGCCATAATGATCTCTGTGGGTCGATAGTCGATGCCACTGCCAGCTTATATTTCTCTGTATATATAAGCTAATAGCTTTTGAAACAATATTATACAAATATAAACAAATGCACCCATTGGTAGGAGAGAGACATGGTGGCATTGGACCAGAGGGCTGTAAGCCTGTAACCCATTAGGGCTGGTGGCACGCCTGATGAGTGGGAGAGGAGAAAGGTGAAGACTGAAGAGTCGCTGCGTGCGACTCCATCGACATACGCTTTTTTCCAGACATACGTCTCTATTTTATCACTAAAGTAATCATATTTTAATTACGGTAAAATGCAAATGCAGGCAGTCATAATTAATATCTTCATTATAATTTTTTTAAAATGACATATTATTTAAAGAATTACGCGGTTAATATCGAACTTACGTAAAAAGCTGTTACGATGGTTAATTAAAAAAGCTCACTTTTATTTATCAACGAATGATGCACAAGCCATCGTCATTACGGAAATAATATTCTATAATCCATCTGCAACATCCCCGCCGGTCTGTCTCGTCCCCCCACCATCTTTTCTTCGGAGGGGCGTCGGTGTCCAGGTTGTGCAGCTCGCAGGGTATTGTCGTGTGCCCTCGCGCTCCCTTCGTCGATGCGTACGATTGATAAGGTAAGTTCTTACTTACCCAGCTGCCACTTGGTAAAAAATATCATTCGATTAATACTAGCTCGGAAAAATTCGGTTGAATCGATATTATTAAGCTACGTGAGGATTGTAGGTCAGAAGGCTGTATACATACCCATTTGAATTCGTTCAGCTGTAATTAGTAGTTATACGTGTTTGTTTACAAAAAATTCTTCACATTGTTGGCAGCAGCGGTTTTTGAAAAAAAATCAATTAAATATAATAAATCTTAATTTGTTGCTGTAACAATTTTTAACTCTTAGGTAGTGTTTATTTACAATTTTTTTAATGAAGTTAGAGTTAGAATTATTAGAGTTATTTCTCTCACAAGATTACAGTAACATATATATATATCTAAATTATAAAATAAATGCATGTATTTTAAAAAAAAATAAAGAAGGTAGGACAACATTAAACAAAAATAAAGTACTAAAGTGTTACCCTCATAGTCAAAGCAAATTTTATTAAAATGATATTTGTGATCAAAATTTTCATTATTTTTACTAGTTTTTATATTCTTTAAAGACATAAATTTCTATAAAACTTATAATCTCGAGTTTAAAATAAAAATATCACGGTTGAGAAGTTTCTTATGAAAAATTATAATTTCAAGTTTAAAATTTTTAAAATTATATTAATATAATAATTAAAAAAATATCAAAGAAAAACAATAATAACAAAATAAAAGCGTGTGCTTCGGAGGGAAGAATAAGAGGGAATTAAACAGGAGGAAGTCGAAGAAGAAGTAGAAGAAAAGTAGAAGAGAAATTGAATGTATCAACAAATAATATTTAAATTGTAATAATTTGAATGTATCAATCTAAATGATTTGTGACTAATTTTAGTAGACAAATTAGGTACTTCAAATTTTTCTAACTTATATCTGAAGTGTTTATGTAATAATTGGATGAATTTTTATTTTGTTCAGAAAAGAATAATAAATGACCTTAGGGGTAGGAGGGTCATTTTGGATAAAATGGCCATTATTGTAAATAAGTGGGGAAGAAAATGAAAAGTTGGATGGGCTGATTTTTCCCTTTGTGGATATAATGTTACAAGCCGAAACACCTTCTACGTGAACCGGACAAGCCATACGTTTAGTCTGCCCAAATGTGACACCTTCTACGTCCCGTCTGGCTGAACGCTACAGCCTCCACGACCCATCTGGTTGAACGCTACAGCTTCCATGTCCCATCTACCTGAACGCTACGCCTCCGCCATTTAGTTTGTCCTCAACTGGGCTGAAAGGGTTGTTGAATGGTTGTGTGTGCGTGGAAAAAATCGCGACACTTGTGCTAAAGTGTTGAATGGAGTGGTTTGGGTTTAACCTGACCTAAAATCTAGCAAAGTCGAAATGCATGCACATCAAATTATACTGAAATGTACTAAAGTGTAAACAGAGGAGGTTGAAGAAGTCGTTAGCAGAGGAGGTTGCTTATAAGCTTCCTAGGCCAATGGGTTACTTGCTAATGGACGAGAGTGGGGTGGAGTTAAACACCTAGTGGCATGGCCAGAGACACAACCTGAGATCTGAACCACCTACTCGAAGATCGCAGCGAAGGAGACTAGGGCAAAGGACTAGAAATGTACTGACTACAGCCCGACGAGCCCTTCCATAAGTAGATCGGTATGGTGAGAATTGTTGAAAACTGTAGTTTTTCTAGCCTTCTACTTTTTGTCTCTTTTTACTCACCTGTGAGGAAATAAAGATTGCCACGGAGGACGGGAGCCTTTGACATTATATCGAACACCTTAAGGTCAAGATCATTTATTAGAAAAGCAGCCATCACGTCACTCATGCAAATATTCACGCCAAGCCATTTTGCTCACTCAAACATCAAATTCAATGGCGCCGCCAATTGATTGGGAAAGACGCGAACCCGAGGCGTCGGTTGCGGCGTCCGGAGATGAGCGAGGTTGGGGAAAATGCGCGGCGTACGGGGGCGGAAGCCGGAAGATGCAGAACGTCGATCGAGCGCGAATACAGGTACGGTTCGCGCTGCACGTACGGTTAGGTCTCTCTAACGAACCAATCAACAAACTCAAACAGAAAAAAAAGCGGCAAGCTACATACGCTACAAAAATATAATATATGATCATCTGATCGATTTCGTCGGCACCTTGGAAGCAGCCGGACGGATCCGGGCACCGACGACAGCTCCACCCCAACAATGGCCGACGACGACGAACTGCTAGCCACGCTCACGTGGTATGCCCGTGACGACCTTTCCACTACCCTCTTCGTTCGCGTGTAAATTTCGTCATCCTGCATATATATATATGTGTACTTTACAGTCTAATTCTTTTATATACATATTCACACAATTATACCTCCGTCAGCTCTCTCTATCTTGTCTTTGTCTGTTCGATCACGTACACTAAGCATGCTCGATCTTGTTGAATCGGAGCAGCGACATCAACGTCTTCCAGGTGCTGGCCCTCAGGGAGATCTCGCCAAGCGGGGGAAAACGCGCGAGAAGAAAATTCTTCGCAAATCCAACCGAACGAAGGTGTTATTACCAAGAAATCGACGCAAGAAGCTCCCTCCACTCTTGGTAATCAGCCATTCGAAACCTTTCATCGACCTAATTAATAACTAGTGCATGTGATTGATATATATACAGATTTCTTTGAAAAAATCATTCTCTCTGGATTTCCTGCAGGTTAGAGGCGAAATCGTTCGAATATGTGTTCACTACGTATTGCGACAGTATTGAGCCTCCGAAAATATCAACCACCGCCTTCGCAATTAGCCCGGATGGCCGCACGATTGCTTACGCACGGTAATTAAGTTCGTCAATTAATCGTAAACGCTAGCTAATTAATATATATCGCAGCGCTTATTAATTAACTAGTAATTTCTCCGCCAGCACGGATTGCACCATCAGGATCACTGACTATCGGTCTAGAAAATGCATACGTATTTTAAGAGGACACGAAGATCATCCTTCGATGGTACGTAATTAAACAAGCGTGCATGATAATATATATATGTTTGTTAACTACGTACTTACGTTAAACTACTATACATATTTATGTTTTAATTAATTAGACAATTGATATTGCTGCTTTCATTGGTTCTTCTACTTAATTAATTAATTGGGTACGCTTCTTGCAAAGGTTGTGTTTCATCCTACACGCTTAGGCATGCTTGCAACCGGTGGATTGGATAATCAAGTTCGAATATGGAGTGTAAACACCACAGATTATAATATTGGAATGCATATCTTCGGTAGTCATCTCTTTGATACCCTTTCTAATTATATGTTTCTTATTTTCACTAAATTATTTCAGACCTAAGTACCATTACCATGTAATTAAACATGCATGTAGATAATCAAATCAATGCTATTGCTTTCCACGCTCTGGAGGAGCTTCTTGCAATTGCCGCAGGCCAACAGGTGCGTGTCTAATCAATTTCACAAATATCATCAACACACACATATATATATCATGTGTTTGTGTATACATATGGAAACATATGATAACATCTGCGTACCATATATATTTAATTTATTAATTAACTGACATGCATGTGATTAAACATGAAATTAATTAACCTTGCTTGTACGTATGTATATATGGCAGATATACATATGGAAATGCCAACAGGTGGAGACTAGTCCAGCTATTGTGCTGAGGTCGCACTCTCCATTTTTATCCGTACATTTCCATCCACATATTGCACCTCTTCTCTTTGTAACTGAGGTAGTGTTTATTTACAAATTTTTCATTATA
>JAMKPZ010004139.1:0-17231 GCA_024699675.1 Amphibolis antarctica
ACAAATAGTATCAGAGCTTCTGGGTTGAGAAGGGAGCATCGTTGGAGAACACTTAGTTGGAACACAGTCTTAGGTGGAGAAGCCAACGTCTAGTTGGACAGAGCAGAGTCCAGAGTAGTTTGTCACTAGGAGTAGGTGGGTGTCTAGAGTAGTTGACGTTCGATAGGGAGGGTGGCAATTGGCTATACAGACTGACTGTTGGATAGAACTATGTGGATTCTAGAAGAAGCTCAGGGACACATCTGTAGAAGAGGGATGTCGAAGGAAGGAAAGGTGAACATTGACAAGTTCGATGGTAAAGATTTCAATTTCTAGAGGATGCAGATGGAAGATAGCCTGTACTAGAGAGATCTTCACCAGCTACTAATGGAAAGAAAGTCGGAGAAGATTGAATAGGAATAGTGGGAGCTTTTTGACCAAAACGCTCTAGGGTTGATTTGGTTGTCTTTGGCAAGGAACGTGTTGTTCAATATTGCTAATGAGACGACAACGGTGGGCGTCATGAAGGCTCTGTCCAACACCTACGAGAAGTTGACGATGTCAAACAAAGTATTCTTGATGTGTAGACTCTTCAACATGAAGATGAGAGAAGGTGTGGTAGTTGCAAACCATGTGAATGAGCTGAACACGATACTGACTCAGCTAGACTTAGTAGAGATCGTGTTCGACGGCAAAGTTCGGGCGTTGATCCTGTTGTTGTTGCTACCCTCGAGCTGGTCAGTCGTGGTGACTTCCATTAGCAACTCATTGGGGCACAAAATACTGGACATGGGTTAGATAATCGACCTAGTGTTGAATGAGGATATCCACTAGAAGAGTAGTGGAGAGGCGTTGACATCAATGCTTAGTGTGGAGAGCAATGGACGCAGCAGGGCCAGGGGTTGAAGTTCTGACAATAATAGATAGAAATCCTGCGGCAAGAGCAAGAGCCGACCAGAAATCAAGTGCTGGAACTGCAAGAAGTTTAGACACTTCTAGTCAAAGTGTCTGAAACCCAGGAGGGTGGATTCCGCTAAGGGAGTAGGGGAGAACGCTCTAGTAGACGAGTTCAGAGATGCCATGATTTGTTGTGTTGATAGTCTAGTTGACACATGGGTGATGGACTCAGGAGCATCATTCCATACGACATACCAGAAGGAGCTATTGCACAATTATCGTGTAATGCCAGTACAGAAGGTATACTTGGCTAACAACTTGAGTTTGGACATTCTACGATGAGGTGAAGTCTGAATCCAAACGAAGTAGAGATTGTGAAAACTTCAGGAGGTGAGGTACATCCCAGATCTGGCCTAGAATTTGATCTTTGTTAGTTAGCTTGATGAGGAGGGTCACCATGTCGGGTTTGGTGATAACAATTGGAAGGTAACCAAGGGTATCTGGGTGGTAGCATTCGGCTAGAGGAACAGAACCCTGTATCTGATGACATGCGAAGTGGAGAAGGACCGGTCTTCAATGGTGGTAGCCGCCACAGAGGTGTCTGGGTAGTGGCACTATTGGCTGGGACACATGGGTTTCAAGGGGCTAAAGGTGTTGGTAGCCGGTGGTAGGATTTTTGAATTGAAGGAAGTCAGTTTGGAGAGCTGCATCTTGGGGAAGTAGAAGAGAGTTAGCATCTCAAGGGCAGCACACGAGCCAAAATTGGGTAAGTTGGACCTAGTTCACACAGATGTGTGGGGGCCGGCACCTATCTGCTCGATAGGCAGATCCCAATACTATGTCACGTTTATAAATGATTGCACCTGGAAGGTCTAGGTGCACTTTCTCAAGCACAAGTTAGAGGTTTTCCAGGCTTTCAGGAAGTGGAAGGCAGAAGTGGAGAATTAGACAAGGAGAAAGGTTAGGTGCATCAGATCAAACAACGGTGGTGAGTATGACAGTAGAGAGTTCATCCACTTCTGTGAGCAAGAAGGCATCAGGAGAGTTTGGATAGTGCCTGGAACCCTGTAGTAGAATGGGGTTGCTGAGAGAATGAGCCAAACATTGAATGAAAGAGCTTGGTGCATGAGGTTACATGTCAAGTTCCCGAAGTCATTTTGGGCAGAGGCCGTCAACACGGTGACTTACCTAATAAATTGGGGGCCATCAGTCTCGGTTAACTTCTAGATTTTGGAAGAATTATGGAGTGAGAAGGAGGTTAGCCTATCTCATCTATGTATGTTTGGGTGTTTATCTTATCAGCATGTTAGTGAGGACAAGAGGGACAAATTGGACCTGAAATCAAGAAAGTGCTACTTCATTTGGTATAGACAGAAATATCTTGGCTACAGGCTCTAGGATGATGAAGCCAAGAAGGTGGTTCACGTAAAGGATGTCGTGTTTGAAGAGAAGCACTTGTATAAGCAGAAGAATGTTGAGGAACAAAATGTGGGTGATAACATCTAGATGCCAGCGGAAGACAAGCAGATTCCTGATGTTCTGGGATTGGAACTTGTAGAGGTGGACATGGGCTTGGGTGGGCGCACCGGGCAGCTGACGGAGTAGGACCAAAATCTGATAGGGGACGACTGGATTTCCACAGAACAGAAAGGGCAGACCCAGGAGATTGATGGCAAGTATGTCGAAGACTTAGAGTTAGGGTCAGATGACGGTGAACTGTCACAGGAAGGGCAACTAGAGCAGGAGAAGTGGGTGGTTAGGCCAAGGCCTAGAAGATCGACGAGGGTTTTCAGACCTTTGGACAGGTATACACCGTCTTTCAATTACCTACTATTGATAGATGATGGTGAGCTGGGGAGTTACCCTGAGGCGATTGAAGCCAAGAAGGTGATCCGGGACAAGGACATCGTGTTCGACGAAAGGACGCTCTATAAGCACAAGGGTGTGGGGTCAGCCGAGCGGCAACCAAGTAGCATCACCTAGCTACTGGTTGAAGAGGAGCAAAAACTAGATGGCCAGAGCTAGCTGCAAGCTAAAGCAAGTTGGGGCCCCTCACCAGTTCCGAACGAGGTGGGGCAATGTCCGGAAAGATTCAATCAGATTTTGGAAGGTCAGGAGACAGAACCAGAGGATGGCAGAAGTGTTGATCTCATGATTGCAAGGGATTCTCAGACAGAGGTAGATGCAGATGAGCAAGCTCAGGAGGAACAACAACCAAATGAAGAGGAGTAGGTGGTCACTCCTCAACTTAGGAGATCAACTAGAGTCTCAAAACCTCTAGAAAGATATGTGCCATCTTTCAACTACCTGCTATTGACAGATGATGGTGAGCCAGGGACATACAGAGAAGCTGTGAAAGCTAGAGATGCAGACCAATGGGAGCTAGTGATGAAAGATGAGATGAAGTCCCTGAAGAAGATTAAGATGTGGATGCTAGCTTGGCTACCAGGAGGTAGCTTGAATCTCTAGAAGGTGAAAGAAGCAGAGAACACTGCAGATATGCTCACCAAGTTGATGATGGTGAAGAAGTTGAGACTTTGCATGAGTCTCATCGGTCTCCAAGGGATGTGAAGTGTACGGGATTTTTGTGATAATTAATTAATTAATAGATACATATAATTAAATATTAAAGCATAACATAGAAATCCCAAAATTTTACATTCATAACTGCAAGGCACGGTGCCTATTGTATTAAGCATGTATGAGTATAGGTCAATCCCATAGGGAACTTGACATAAAGAATTAATGGAAAGATGCAAGTGAATGTATAATAAAAGGTACTATACGAGAGGTACAAATGAAAGCCAAAAAAACCAAAAAATATAATAAATAAATTATTTACAAGCATTAATGCATGGGAATAGGGTATAGATAATTTTGAAGTGTTATTTACAATTTTTTCATTATTTTAGGAATCTTTAAAATAAGATTTTGAGGCATATAAGTTACTCTAGCGGTTTTGGGCTTTTAACGCTAACTTCATCAAAAATTCGGAGTTTTAATGCTAAAACTCTAAATCACTGTTCACAATATGCCCAATTGAAATCACGTGCTAACTTAAGAAAGCACATGCCCATGTTAAAACTCTGGTACTCTTCATCAAAAATTTGGAGTTTTAATGCAAAAACTTTGAATCACTATTCACAATATGTACCCAAATGAAATCATGTGTCGACTTAAGAAATCATGTGCCCATGTTAAAACTCAAGTACTCTACGTTAAAACTCTAGTGTTTTAATGTTAAAAATCCGAGTTCTCATCACATGCAAACTTAAATTTTTCACATAACATTATTTATTGATTTTGGATAGTTTTACCCTTATTAACACTTCTAAATCAATTGAACTCCCACGACGCTCAAGCTTATGTGTTCTAAAAAGTTAATACACTTAATCCACCAACTTAAACACTTAACTTGAATCGAGAATACAAGTGTTAAATAATTAAACAATAATCACCATAACTATCCAGAATAATTTTAGTAATCATTAAACACTAAAAATATTTATCATCAAACACATTTATTCTAGACACTGTTCATCTTCTTCTTGAGCTTCATTTGACCTTGTGTGCATATCCAAAGATACCAAATACTTATAAAATAGGTCATCTAGCTCAAGCATAAGAAGTTGAACCAAATAATAGGTATACAACGAGTAAAGTTAATAAAAACATCGAATGTTAGAAAGGATCAAACAAAATTGTAATTAAAGTGTGAGATATACAAACAAAAAATAGAGTTAGTGTTAGTACAAACAAAGTTAGTTGTAAGTGAGTGTTCTGCTTTTACACAACACTTGTAATTCAATTCTTGTAAAAATTGTGTGTGCAAAATATTTTAATTCACCGCAAGTGCACGGGTTCAGATATAGCTAGTGTGCAAGTACGAGTTTGTCCACAGGGATTGGTTTCGCATGGTGTTTAGTTGAATTGGTGTATTCAATTAATGGAACAAGTGATTAAATATCTTTTAAGCAATGTCACAGTTGCTCTGTTCCAATTAACCGCTAGGATGCTCTTTAAATACCTATTGCATCATACCTTCCAAAGAGTTCTTTCATTAACTTTTAATTTCTTCACCACTTAGAATATTTGGATTTTTAAGTTAGTCTTTTAGTAAATGATTTGAATTTTACATTGAAATATTCTATTCAGTAAATTTTACTTCCAAATATTTAATTTTTCTTAAGTTTTAACATTATACACTTTAGTTTGCATAAAATTTATCGTTTTGTGTAGAAAAAACACTTAACCCTCGAGATAGGTCATGGGTAAACGTCTTCACCCTCGGACTTACTCGAGGGCTGTGCAATAATTGTGAGTTTCAGATATAAAAACAGTACGATTCGAATTAGCTAAAACTTCTAAGAGTTGAATACTTATATTTTTGGTCTTTTTAGATATTTTAAAGCACAACAAACAACACATTGCATGAAACACAATACAGTACGAACATCTTGTAAAGTAAAAGTGCAACGTTCAACATCACAGTAAACCTAAAAACAAAATCTAATTACTGTAACTAAGTTGATAAAGTGGGTGTTTGTAGATTTGAGTGTAAATATAGGGGTAAAGTAAAATAAAGAAAATAAAATGAAAAGAACACCTAATGCTTCACTGTAATTTCTTCCTTTGAAACTTGCTCAAGGTAGGAACTTCTCTTTGTCTTTACTTCCAGTTCACCAGGTCGTCAATCTGGTAGGCCTTCCTTTCGACTTTGTAGTGAGATTTTGGGCATCACTCCGCAGTTACACTAAGGAATAGAGGAGGAAGCAGCTGGCGCCGAGAGTCTCTCCTTCAAGGATACACTCAGGTTGAGAAAAGAACAGCAAATACACTACGTAAATGGTTGGAGAAGAGGAGGTCGTCAATCTCCTCTCGAAAGAGATGAGTGGGTGGAAGATGGAAGATGGAGAAGATCGAGAATGCTTTGTAAATGGTGGATGGAGGAAGAAGAGGGGGGGTTAGTTTCATGGCTATGGGACTATTTTATAGATGGGAGGAATGACAGTTCATGAGCTAGCAGTTAACAAGGGCATGGTGCACGTTCAGATGTGTGAGATCATCCCATGCAATCCACTTCTTTAACTTGTCCATCCACATTCTTCATGGTTGAGCTTTAGCTGAATTAAAATCCTCAATTCTACTCTTCTACACATTTCCCTACAATTTCTCATCGAATTCTCTTGCATATACTTAAAGAATACCTTTCGTGAAACATATCATATTACAGGAGAAATAATTCATAACATTTAAACCTTAACTATAATTGCAATTGCTATTACATCAATGAAATTCATTGCACAAAACAAATGGGGTGCAGGCTCAAGGGTAATCCAGTTTACCCTCACGTAAGTTCGTGGGTAAACGACTTAACCCTCGGACTTTGCACTTAGACAAATCACAATTTTTTTCTGTGGATTAATCACTTTATTAGCAACCTAAAGAGTCAAATATCAATCATTAATTCCTTTCTCAATAGGTAATCAACACAAACAAAATTGACGACTCAAAGCTTAATTCATGCATTATTAAAGTGAATAAATGTGCATAATGCTTAAAAGTACAGTTAACCTTGTAATCATTATAATTCAATGTAAAATGCAACTAAAACTAATTAAAACACATGAATTAATATCAACAAAATACTAAAACTTTTGAGTTTGAATAAATCCCCCATACTTAAGTTTTGCTAGTCCCTTAGCAAAATACTAAAATAAAACTATAAAACTATGAAAGTAATAAAGACTACTACATAAAACTAACTAAAACTATGCTAGGCCACTTTTGTAGGGAACACAACTACACTTAGTAGGTGTAACAAGCCTTTAAACCCCTAGGTTACCCTAGTGGTGGAGTTGTGTCTTCAGAGGGTTTTCAGTGGATACACCCACAAAGTCCAAAGAAATAAATAAAAAGAGAAAGAGAGAAAGAAAGAAGAGAAACAAAACCAACCTAAGGATTATTTAAATCACTTGTTGCTAGAACAATTTCAAGGGAATGAGGTGGCTCAGTCTTACAACACTCCCTCTCCTTGCCCTTAAATCGAATAGACTCATTTTAAAATGTGAACAAGAAGTCACCTATTCATGAGAACCATCTGTCTTGTGCAAGCAAGTGGAATTCACACCTTCACCACTCTCAATCAGAAATTAAATCATTAAAGTAGGCACACACATCTCACCAACAAAAGAGGGGTAATTTAAGATACTCCCTTCCTTTCTAAGATATTGGAAAATGCTTTGGCCGGTAGACGAGGGATAAGACAATAATACACCATCACTAAGAATGTTAACTTGTTGATATTGTATTGTTCTACTTCATTCTCACATCCCAAATGACTCCAAATATTCCCCTTTTCTACTCATACTGACATTTATCCTTTAAATTTTTTTGATTCTTCTTTTGTCTCCTTTTTTTTTCTTTTTTTTTACTTCCTTTTTTTTCTTTCATTTTTCATTTTTTTTTTTTTTTGAAAGTGCAAATAACACAAGGTAAATGACATAACTAGCATTGCACTATTAGAACTAATAAATGACCCGTAATCGATTAATTTCACCACCTTATATCTCCATATCCTAATTCCCCAAATGAACTCCATGATGTGTTAAAGCTCATACCCTTGCTACCTTCCTTCACATCACCTCTAACTCAGACAAGTCTGGGAGATACCTTAAGATAATGCTCACTAGAATGGAAAATTTTCATATCATGATCATTTTTTTGGTGGCACTTGGCATAGGTTATCTTTCCACTCAAACAGGGTAATGAGAAAGGAAAACAATCCACTTTAGAAAACTAGGTTAACAAGATATTAATTCAAACGAAACAGGAAGACTCAACCCATTGCACAAGTTAATTTGAAATCCATCTCATCTAAGGGCAATAGGTTACTTGGGATTGGCTTTGGAAATTCTCCTCTCAATATAATAAGGTCTTCCCATTAATTCTAATAGCAACACTTGAAACTTATATTCCTCAAGGTTTGTTTTTGAGAAAAACATAAAAGATATAAAAGATGCGAAAATTACAAAAAATCACAAATATTGGAAATTTTTTTTTTAAAATTCTAAAATTTTGAACATTTTTAACACACTTAAACTACTTAAGCATAATGAAACATAAAACTGAAACATAAACTTCCCCTTATACTTAAACTTTGCATTGTCTTTAATGTAATTGGAAAAGATTAGTATAGAAAGGAAAATGCATATAATAAACATCCCTAACTTCAAACATGTAAATGTGATGCATGCTAAATAATGCATTGAAATTAATAAGATGAAGCATGTGAAATGCATAAGTAATGCTGCAGAAATTAAATACCAGTGCTATTGTACCCTATCTTTCATCCGGCTATCAACTGGAAGCCCATGGGTTTCCACCGGCCCTGCCAGCGGATGGGCCGAGGTACAGAGAATTGAAAGGTGTTTGTGTGAGCGCATCACCACGTGGAGAGGATGGCTCATTGAACAGAGTCGCCACCTTATTTTTGGGTAGAAAACAAGGAAAACCGGATGGGAAAGTGTCCTTCCACCATCATAACGATAAAACCATGGGAATCATGTAAAATCGTGTAACACGAGAGAACTGGATACGAGGCTCAGGGTACTGTTGGGGAAGGTGTTAGACACCCCCAAATAGCCCAGGCAGTCCCGGCCTCTCTCCGGCTCTAGAATGGAAAACCACATCAGTCAGCCCGGCCACCTATGGCCTCATCCTGGAAAAACTTTCAAGGCATCGGGAGGGATAACTTCATCTCTTCGGTAAAATAAACGAGAATCGAACAAAACAGGGATTCATACCAGATCTGGCAATAAATGGGGGAGAGAAAGACACGAAGGTCACCCTTTTGGACCTCTCAGTAGAAGAACTGGAAGTCGTGTGAGGCAGCTGGCTAAATATATCGGCTGCCATGTCATATCCACCCCTCCCACCTAGAGATGAGAATTTATGTTACACTTGGCCAGGGCTGGCACGGATGCATGCCAGTGACCTTATCCTGAAAAGGTGGCTCTGTTCTTTCCGAAAATCAAGAACCGTTGGGTCGTACATTTGTATACCCGAATGGCCGCTGCTGGCAAGGATGCACGCCGGAGACGTCATCCCGAAAATCTTTCTGGAGCATTGGGAATGTAGACCTACATTTCCCGACGAACGGGGATCGACTGTCGGTTTGTTATACCGATTCGCCAGCGACGGATCGGCTGGTTCCCTGAACGATCTACCCAAAAATGGGTTTTCGGGGAGCTGGCCACCGGTCGTTTGTGCTGGCTTGCCGGTGGCAGGCCGACTGGTTCCACGAACCATTCACCCAAAAATGGGTTTTGGGGGGCCGGCTATTGGCCGTTTGTGCCGGCTGGTTCCCTAAATCATTCAACCAAAAATGGGTTTTTGGGGACCCGACTATTGGCCGTTTGGGCTGGCTTGCCAGCAGCAAGCCGGCTGGTTCCCTAAACCATTCACCCAAAAATGGGTTTTTGGGGAGCTGACTACCAGCAGTTTGTGCTGGCCGGTTGAACCATCTGTGCCAATGGGGTGAATGCTGGACGCGTCATCCCGGAAATCTCTCTGGGGCATCGGGAGGGTAAACTTACGCCTCCTGGAAAATGGGAACCATCAGGTTGTACCTCTTGTACACCCGGACGGCCACCGCCGGCAAGGATGCATGCCGGAGGCATCATCCTGGAAATCTTTCTGGGGCATCGGGAGGGTAGACTTACGCCTCCCAAAAAATGGGAACCGTCGGGTTGTAACTCTTGTACACCCGAACGGCCACCGCCGGCAAGGATGCATGCCGGAGGCGTCATCTCGGAAATCTTTCTGTGGCATTGGGAGGGTAGACTTATGCCTCCCGGAAAACGGGAACCATCGGGTTGTACTTCTCGTACACCCGGACAGCCACCGCCGGCGAGGATGCATGCTGGAGGCGTCATCCCGAAAATCTTTCCAGGGCAACGGGAGGGTAGACTTACGCCTCCTGGAAATGAAAACCGTTGAGTTGTACTTCTTGTACACCCGAACAACCACCGCCGGCAAGGATGCATGCTGGAGGCGTCATCCCGTAAATATTTTTGGGGCATCGGGAGGATAGACTTATGCCTCCTGAAAAATGGGAATTGTCGGGTTGTACTTCGCGTACACCCGGATAGCCGCTGCCAGCAAGGATGCATGCCGGAGGTGTCATATTGGAAATCTTTTTGGGGCATTGGGAGGGTAGACTTACACCTCCCGAAAAATGGGAATCGTCGGGTTGTACTTCTCGTACACCCGGACGGTCGCCGGCGGCAAGGATGCATGCTGGAGGCGTCATCCCGAAAATCTTTCTGGGGCGTTGGGAGGGTAGACTTACCCGTCCCGAAAAATGGGAACCGTCGGGTTGTACTTCTTGTACACCCAGACGGCCGCCGCCAGCAAGGATGCATGTTGGAGGCATCATCTTGGAAATCTTTCCAGGGCATTGGGAGGGTAGACTTACACTTCCCGGAAAACGGTGATCGGATAATAAATAAAAAGCGTAAAAGCTATTGGTAAACTCAGAGTTTCCACGTAAAAAAAATCTGACGAGAGGGTCGTGACCAAACCAAAATTGACCATGCTGGGTGGATTCACCCGGTCGGGAGGACGGCCACCGGTACCTCCAGACGTGTTTCTGAAGGAATGATACCCGGGTCTGTCCTTCGACCTTTCCCTTGCATGGGGAAGGTGTTACGTGGTCGGGGCTCGAAAAATACATCGTGAAAACATATGTAAAACGTCGAGGACGGAGGGACTTACCTGTAGGGAGTCGTTGGTGGGGGGTCGAAAGCTCTCGCTCCGGTGCAGTGAGAAGGCGTCGGGGCTCCAAGCATCTCTCCTTCTTCAGAACGTCTCAACCGTTGTTTCCTCCCAGCCGGCTACTTCCCCCACCCATTTTGCGCCAATGGGGGTTCGGGGGAGCCGGCTACTTCCCCCACCCATTTGCACCAATGGGGGTTGTGCGGAGCCGGCGACCGGTTCCTTGAATTGGCCTGCCGACGGCCAACCAGCTTCTTCCCCCACCCATTTTGCGCCAATGGGGGTTCGGGGGAGCCAGTGACCGGTTCCTTGAACCGGCCAGCCGGCTACTTCCCCCACCCATTTGCGCCAATGGGGTTTGTGGGGAGCCGGCGACCGGTTCCTTGAACCGACCTGCCGACGGCTAGCCGGCTGCTTCCCCGACTCTTTTGTCCAAGCATGGGGGTCAACAGCTATGCATCAATAAAATATGATGATAAGGAGGTGATATTTTTTTAGAAACAATATAAAAGAAATAAAAATAGTGCTCCTATATAGCTATGCTTATGGAATTGTAATGGCTTACAGGAAAACCAAGTGGTTTATAAACAGATACCACCAAATTGCAGCCTTACTAGCTTAAGTTGAGTGGTGTTGCACATCCCCTCCATGAGCTATATGCCCATCAGGTAAACAAGGATTTGGCACAGATTGACTTGGAAGAGCACTTTTGTTTCTTAGGTTTAGTGAATTAGATATTTGGTTCATTTGTGTTTCAATTCTTTTAATAGCTTGATCATGTGCAACAAGTTGAGAGTTTGATTTTAATGCTGTGTTGACTTTTTGCGTTAAGTTTGTTAATTGTTTCTCAAAATTTTGATCATGAATAGGTTGGTTGTGATTTAAATTTAAAGAACTATTATTCATTGTGTTTTGTTTAATAAAAGGCTGTCCTATAGATTGAGGTGGTTGTTGGCCTAGGTTTTTCCATGAAAAATTAGGATGGTTCCTCCACCTAGGATTATAAGTAGGATTGAAGTTGGAGTTGTTACGTTAATTATAAAATGAAGTGTTAACATCTTCAAAGTTATTTAAAATACGATAGTCCTCTACAACATGACCTATGGCCAAGCAACTTGTACATTTAGGCAAGGTAGGCTCAATCTTTTGTTTAAGTTGTAGTTCATCAATTTTATGTATCAAGCTAGCCATCTTAGCTTCTAAAGCAACATGTGGTTCAACAATATGGACTCCCCTAGGGGTAGGAATCTGTTCCTGACTTACTTCAGTAGCACTCTCCCATTGGGCAGTTCTTTTGGTTAGATCTTCTAAAACTTTCCAAGCATTATCTATTCCTTGGTTCAGAAATCCAATTTGACTCAAAGATTCTAAGAGTGTCTTTGTGTGATAATCAATTCCTTCATAAATAGTTCGGATTTGGGTCGCTCTCTCTACTCCATGATGTGGGCATTGAGCTAGGAGATCACGAAACCTTGCAAAATATTTCCAGAAAAGTTCGCCTGGTTTCTGTCTACAATTTAAAATTTCATTTTTCCTTTTAATTGTGACATGCATTGGATAGTATTTTCTTAGAAATTTAGAATAGAATTGATTCCAAGTGATAATAGAATTCGGTTGTAAACTATATGACCATCTTTTTGCATTATCTTTTAAAGCAAAAGGCATATACCTCAATTTAATTGCATCAACAGTCATGTTTGGTACTTTCATCATATTACAAACTTCATTAAATTCTTTTAAAAACCAATAAGCATCTTCTTTTTCAAATCCCTGAAATTTTGGTAATTGGTTGGTGTAATTGGAATTTAATTCAAATCTGTCATTAGGACATTCAGATGCAACAGGTATATCTATTTACAATAATACCACAACTGTAGTAAATGATATAAAATTTCAGATTTCATAAAAACATGCAACCAACCAACAAAGATATGCATTTAGATTTGAGCACAATAAAATAGAGACGTTCCAAAAGAAATATAAACATTGCAAGTGTTCAACAGGGGAGGTTTTTGAAACAACCCACGGCCAGGCTCTTGGGTAAACTAGTTTACTGTCGAACTAACACGTGGGTAGACAGAAAATATTACACATAGTGTTGCAGAGTATTTACATAGGGAATTAATTCATAGAGCCACATTGTAGAAGAAGGCAAAGTTAATTGATGAATAAGTTCAGCATTACAGCCTCCATCAACTAGCTGGATCTTGTAATAATAGAGATTATCCCAAGCACAATAAATAAGAGTGTCTCCATTGATGAAACAGAAAGTTTTGATTCTTCCTACAAATGGCATGTTAGGTGTTCCCAAATATTCTAGTTGCAATTCAATGTAGAGTCGATTCCATTCCCATTTTGCAATGTCTTGTACCCTCCAAATTTCAAATTTCATATCATCATCCCACCATCTAATTAAACTTAGGGATTCAGGCTCTCCATTAGTTCCCAAATACAGCCAGTTCGACTAAATCATAGAATGAACTTGACAGTGCTTCCATAGGGTATGGGACAGGTAGGAGCTTCACTAATTCATCTTCAATATTGATGGCAATGACCGTAATCTCATTAATAAATGTAGGGGTATAGCTTGTTATCAAGTAAATGATTCCAACAATAATCACATGGTTTCTATTGTTTGTTGGTCTCTCTCCAAAATAAACTCTTCTGACAAGTTGCCATTGATGTTTGTCAAAATGATAAACCAACAAATATTGCCAATTAGTCCACATTCGAGGTTCCTCCCAACAAAATAATTTGTGCATTATCCTCTTATTAGTACCCTTAAATGTCAATACTGCTCTTGAATCAAGTAACACAAGCTTGTCTTTGTTAGGGTTTGGGAGTAACAATTCCATATTTGTAGTAGGGTTCTTAATCCCAAATTAGATCTATTAGAAAATTGTTATCCAAAATGTTTGAAAATAATTAGCCACCATTCCAACCTAAAATATTCCCAATTCATTCCAATGATGTAGGTTGAATTCCTGCCTCATAATCAATTTCATGATATACATATTTTCTTGAAAATGCATCATACTGAATCACTCCATTGATTGTGTTTCTCATTTTGTATGCTTGACGTGAACAAAAGTAATGCTCTGAAATAAATGCCTAGACACTCTTGCTCACACAACTCAATTTGCATATTTCTCTCATTGGCAAATGACTTAAAACCTCGTGCAAGATATCTATGGGAATCTCCATCGCTCACTAGAATTCATTAAGCATAAACAGTACATTTAATCAGAAATAAAACTCAACTCGATACATCTAATAATCATGAAGTAAATGCACAATATACGAGAGTATTAATATGATTAAAAATGATCACACAAATAAATTTTTTTGAAGATTCTATCTATTGTAGCTTACCCTCAGACTTAGTTCGTCGGTAATGGTGTTTACCCTCAGATTACCTCATGGGTAAACCCGAAAACTGTTAATTAATTGTGGATCTTTCCATCCAATTGTCTGATTACCCAATTAAACTTATAAAAATCATTAAGGCCCTATTGTGCATTAACCCTTTTTCTCATGACCTATGTTCACAGACCCTCCTCCTCCCACGACACACCATGGCTTCTACCTCCACTACGCCTCCCCTTGCCCTAGCATCAAACTACGAATGGATAAAGATGTTGAACTTCAAGAAGTTTAGAATGAATGTGGAGATGTGGCACAATGAAGGGAAGTGCAAGCTCAAAGCCACGATTAGAGAGCAAGAATTAAAACTGGTAAGAAAAGACATTGCTAAATATTTAAAACAAAGTAGGGAGGTTGGTATTGTAGTGCCAACCTTCCTAAAAGAGAAGATAACCTCTCACATTGAGAGAGAAGTAGGGCAGGAGCAATTAGCTTGCCCTAAAAATCGATTGGCACATGATTTAATGAGAAGAAAGTGCATTTTCTGGTTTCATAGGGAGGTCTTTTGTTTAGCCACCAACGGGTCTATAAAGATTAGAACTAGGACTTATTTTTGCACCCTGTGGCAAACAATAATAGCTCCGAGGTCCCTATCAACTGAGGAATGGATGAGGTTGCTAAAATTCGATCAGTTTGAATTAACCTCATCGGGGTGGCATAAGGGCAGTTTAAAGAGAGATAAAACTAAGGAGAAGATATTAGATGACTTGAAGTATCAATTACAGCATTTTAGGACCAAAGTAGAAAGAGAATTTGTCACCCTCCCTACAGCAGTTGCACAAACCATCCGTGATTATACTCAACAGGCTTGGCAAGATGAATGTGCAATAAGGCCCAAAAAGATTGTAGATCAACAAATTGTTTTGACCAAGGTTGAATTGTGGTTTATGAAGGCAATCCACTCCATCATCTAGGACTTAAACAGAATTGCAGTGGTCATAGATGATGTATTTGCATGCCTCCTTGAAGATAGAGATGAGAGGGAGCAGTATGAATTTTACATGCAAACCTACCTTTCTCTAGGAGAGAGCCAAGAAGTGGCTGAAATTGCCTCTTAGTGTGCTTTGTATGAATGGAGGCAGCACACTGCAGAGCAGGCTGCCCATGCTGCTGAAATGGTAGAAGTTGAGGCCCTCCAGAAGGCAGTTGAAGTCAAAGTGAAGGAAGAGCCTTGGGAGGCTGATTTCAGAGCATACAGTGAAATGATGGCAGGTCCATCTGAGCCACATGGGGTTGAGAGAGTAATTGAAATACCTCAACCTCATGTGAGCAGTGAAGAGTGGACAGAAATAGATATAGAAGATGAAGAGGAAGAAGAAGAAGAACAACAACAAGAGGCAGAGGAAGAGGAGGACATCCCAAGTGTTGGATAGCAGGAAGGGCAATTTGAAAGTAGTGATGATGAACTCACCTTGGGGGAGTTCATTCATAACACAGAAAGGCTAACCCTCCTCCCAGAGAATCACAAGTCCACAAGGAAGCTCCTCAGGTTGAAGAAGTGGAGCTTCAAGTGGAGATGCAGGTATACCTAGGGTTTTAGGTTAAATATTTGTTTGTTTTCGTTTCTTTTTAATTTCTCCCTTTTAAGTGATTTAAAGTGTTGATTTGTTAATTTCAGGAGGAAGGAAATACTGCTGGAGCAGTAGTTCCCTTTTTGGAACCCCAAGACAGCGAAGGGGTGAATCAAACCATCGTTGAAGCCATTCAGTTTGCTTCAGCTGAGGGACAGGTAATAATTAAAATTGCATTCCCTTCAATTCTGTTTTAGGTTTTTAAGTTTTAAGTTTTTTTTTATATTTTATTTTTTTATATGTGTTTATATGTTTTATTTTTTTTATTTTTAGTATGAGTTAACTTCCTTAGAGAAGGAAAGAGAAGAAGAAAAAGAAGGACAAGAGGAAGAGGGAGGAGCTACCATCAGTCCTCTAGCCTCAAGTCCAATGCAAGCTGATTTTGATTTAGGGCAAACAGAGATTTCTGCTGAGCAACAACCAGGATTTGGTGGAGAAGAAGATAGAGCATTAGTGATCTATTCTCCAGCCATTGAGCCACACACAGCTACTACAGATGCATCAGCCCCATCCTCCCCCACACATGCAGAACCAGTTGAGCATATAGACATAAATTTAGTGATTTTCAGAGATGCTAAGGCTAGGGCTAAATTCTAGGATGTTAGGGGTTATGATATTCTCTTCAGCAGACTAGTAGATTATGATTTCATCCATGAAATCAAAGACTTGCTGGAATTCTAGGGGCTATTGAAAATTATCCCAAGGTCAAGTAATAATTTCACGGTTGAGAATTTAGTTCCTACATTTTACTATAACTTGCACGAAGAGGATGGGGTTCTAGTAACCAATGTAACTGATGTGAACTTATATTTGACACCTAAATTAATATATGAGAGCCTAGGGCTAAGGAATGAGGGTGTAGAGGTACTAGAGCCCTCTACAATGGCAGATTGGTTTGAATAGGACATGAAAAACTTCATGGCCATAAACCCTTAGATTAATTTGTTCAATAGGCTGAAACATCTGATAGGCAAAGCCCATATGGTTGCATTGATTTTAATTAGAACAATATATCAAAGTTTCAGACATGTTGTAGAGAGGATCAGCCTTAGTATCAGAGAAGGTGGACATTGTGTTAGATCAATTGGTAGCTCTAAAAGAAGAAGTTGCAGAATTGAAATCTAGACTTCCAAAGCTGTAATTAAAAATTTTCTTCTTTTGATGATGATGTAATTCAAACGTTTGGAGAGAAAACTCCCTCATGCTGTACCCTTTAACATTTTAAATGAAACTTGTTTTAAGATTTTGAATTCTGTTTGTTCTTCAATTTGTGTATGCTATTTTTAAATTTATGTGTCCTTAATTGTTGTGTGTTTTAAATTTGAACAAATGCCATGATTTTATAAACCCTTAAGAAGTTTTCAATTCACATTTTGATGGATAAATATTCACAACACACGTTTAATTAAACCATTTCAGAGAAATTAAGCATTTTATGAACACATTTGTTATAGTCGTGCAATTCTATGAGTTGCATTCTTCTTTTAACTCTTCCTTCATTAATTCACCAAATTGTATTTATCTTTAAAAATCATTCAAATTATAACCTTTAATCTCACTCAGATGATTAACATTGTTTAATTT
>JAMKPZ010004141.1:0-21832 GCA_024699675.1 Amphibolis antarctica
AGCAAGGAGGATGAGGCAATTGGCCATGTCCTCCTCCTCCTCCTCCTCCTCCTCCTCCTCCTCCTCCGCCGTGTTGGCATAGGATCCAACCGAGGTGGTGGTGGTGGTGGTGGTGGATGAAGCCGTGGTGGCCGTCGGAGGACCACCCAACCGCTGCACCCTTTGGCGTTTTGTCCTCCTTCCCTTTACCGCCATGTACGATGACTCCTCGTCGTTGTTCTCGCCGGCGGTGCCGCTTGTCCCACCATTAATGCTTCTTGCTCCAAGCATGGCTTCCTTGTAAGAATTGGAAGAAGAAGAGAATGACATGGTGTGTGAAGAAAGAGGTGTGTGCAAGATCAATGATGAGAGAAAGCAAAGAGAGATTGATCTCATATATATATATATATATATATATACACACAGAGAGAGAGAGATAGATAGCAGATAGATATATATATATTTAGAGAGAGAGAAAAGGAGAGGGGAAGCAATAACAAGAAAGCAAATTTTCTCCGTTTGGTGGAGTTTAATCAAAGTGCCAATCGATCTAATTACAATCTAACAATTCATGGGAAGAAGATGTAGATGTAGGATCGACCTGTATGAAAAAAATCTTAGTTAGAATCAATGTTATCATTATATCAAAAGTTCGATAGTAAAGATACATCTTTTTTTCATAAGATGAATTTTAAACCTTAAATCTTAAACCTTAAGATAAACAATTATTTATAATCCTCATTCATGAATTGTTCTTTGCTACTCTCATAATCATGCCACCAGTGTAGAGCAAGTGGTGTTTCTGCAACATATAACATCCATTGATATTTGATTAATTAATTATCTTCCATGGCAAGGGTCCATGGATGGAAGAAGAAGACACTACAGTTGTGTTTGTTCCTATGTTTTAATATTATACAACTATATTTTTTTATTATGCACTACAACGTTCTATAATATATTTATCAAATAATTTTTACATTTTTTACTATTCATAAAATCAAATTAATATCATTACTCATTTATCGTAAATTGTAGAACTCAACCCATCTCACAAAAACGCTTAAACAAATGAAACATACCAGAAAAGTGGCCTATATATAGTGGCTTATAGTGTTCGTCATTATTTTTAAAATCTCATCTTAAAACTAATTAACATTAAGTAGAAGAATTAAATCTAATTTCATTCCCTACATTTATCAATATAAGACTATTGTAACATTCTTACTCACTTGAGACGTATTTTTTATTTTTTTACGTCTACAAGTGTCTACGGATGGATGTACATGAATTGGTTCTGATACTATATTAAAATTTTATTTCAAAATCAATTAACAATGAGTGAAATAATTCTTTATATTTTAATATATTTCAATTTTATTCTTTGCATTTATTAATGTGAGACTATTTTAATACTCTCACTCACTTATAGTTTATTTTTAATTTTTTCTACAACTACAATTGTCTACATAAATTGACTCTAATATCATATTAAAATTTCAACTTTAAATCAATTAGTAATGTATAAAAGAATTCTTTATATTTCGATTATAATTTTAATTATTTTTTACATTAATCCAACAATTATAAGCTTAAAAATCCGTCACTATAGACCCAATGCATCCGTCACAACAAGATACATCGCTACAGAGATACAGTGACAGATCGACTCATCCATCGTCGATCGTTCAGGAGGAGGAGGATGAGGGAGATGGTGAGATTTGACAGGAGGATGTACAAATGATGAGTACATGGCTGGGAAGGTACTCCACAGCTGCACTCACGTACACACACAGCTCAGATGTAGTGGTGAAAATCGGAGACTCTGATCGATCTACGCGCGTCTGCAAGACAGATGGAAGCAACCCATGTGTTGGGAGGTCAATTCTTCATCTCTGGTTGTAAGCTGTGGTCCTGTGGACTGCATGGTTTCATAGAGAGAGAGAGAGAGAGAGAGAGAGAGAGAGAGAGAGAGAGAGGGAGGGGGATCATACATGAGAGGTGGTTTTGAAGCAAACCCATGGATCTCTCATTGCTTTCTCCAGACGACTACATACATATCTGTGTAGATGAGATTGGATGGCAGGCTTGGAACAAGGGGAAAAATCTGCTTTCCCGTCGTTGCTTTTACTTCGAGGAGAGAGGGGGTTTTGTGTACGTTAAAAATCTCAAAAAGAGAAAATTTTAAAAAATAATTTTAGATTTTCAAGTATTTATATATTTTAAAATTTTAAAAAAAAAATTTAAATTTTTTATTACTACTAGTATAAATTTTTTTATGTCATTTTTCATCTATTAAGTGGGAAAATCATTCTTATAATTGGCATAAATTTTATTACAACGTATTTTTCTAATTTCATGTATCTTATTTGATCTCCGTTAACTATTGCTAAATTGTGATTACAAAGAAAATGTAAAATTAAATTTGAAATGTTAAAATATAAAAAAATTATAATTTTTTAAAAATTAACTTTTTAGAATATCCACAATATGTACAAACAATCCTAAATTTTTTTTCATTTCCTAATTTTCCTTTTCCTTTTCTTTTTCCTAAATTTCTATTTCTTAAATTTCTAATGTGCACATAATCACACATTGCTTAATTGGAATGGGGAAGTACGTAAAATTATTTTTCCCAACACAACTTTACAATTATAAGGTTAATTACTAGTAAAAAAAAATTCACAAGTAATACAATACTTTTAGATTATACTTATCATTATCAACGTAAAATTATTTTTCCCAACACAACTTTACACTTGTAAGTTTACATACATTACATGTAATGTACGTAAACTAACTTTAATATCATATAAATTTTATCACCTTAAAATCAATTGATTAGTTGAAAAAGACATACAAGTGATATAAGACTTTCAATTCTACTTATCATTTTTGATGTTAGATTATTTTTCCCAATACTTACCATCTTACTCTTTCACTATCCGTTCATTTTGAGTTAGAACTTTAACATGACATCAAAGCATCAAATTTTCACACATACTCATCTCACATTAACAATTAATGAAAGTGGATGTACATTTGTTGGCTTGTAGTCGCAGGAGAGTGTTAGATAGTTTCACATACATTGCTTAGAATGTGGAGATCTTAAGATCTTTATATTGTAGCGAGCTAGTGTTTTCATTCTATTACCATTAATTCATTTTGAGTTGAACTTTTAACATTAATAAAAGTTTATTGATTTCAGAAAAACATAACTCTGCTCATGATAAATTAATTTTATATGTTAGTATGATTTAGAACATAGAATCAATCATATTTCAATAGAACAGAAAAGATTTCAGTAGACTTACACATGCATTTACAACTTGAATAAGAATGTCACAGGTGAGGAGAGTGTTAGAATAATGAATAGTATTGCAGGCTAATTAAAAAGTAAAATATGATTCAATGTAAGATAAGTTCTTTTTTCTTTTTTGTCACTCATTATTGATTGATCTTTAGGGCTTGTTTATGTACCTGAAAATGATAAAAAATCAAATTACCGAAATTTGAGAATAGATAGAAAATGGAAATTACAAGATTTGACAAGAAACTACAAAAAAAAAGGTTTTTTTACACATGAGAAATGAAAAAAATTTCAAAAATAAAACAATGTATGTTGAGGATTCGTACTTAGATTTTCCTTGTATTCCAAGGAGAGGATATAAGAAACAAAAGATGAAAAAAGCTCAAACGTTATAACTCAATTGAGAAATGACGGGAATTAGATTTTTCATCATTTCACGTCGACACAAATGCTTCCAAAAAATCGGTCAATGGGAAAGTGGGTTCTCGTGAATTCCTTTATTATAAATTCCAAGTACACAAACAAGGACTTAAAAGTGAATAAATGAATATTCACATTTGGATGCTCCACTTTCCTTAATTTGTTGTCAACCTTTCTCTTTCTGCTCTAGATCTATCTACCTCTTTCTTTCTTTGTTTTTGTATATCTAGGTGCAACCTAGGGTATTATACCATATGGCTTATTATACCAATGTTGAGAGCATATATAGTGGTTAGTGGGCTTGCTTAATTTGCCCACAACTACTAAAGACATCCCCTCCACACAACCTACCCATGGAAAAGGTGCTCTCCCTCTCTCCTTCCTTCCTCTCTTTAATAACCAAAGCACATGTGCGCGCGCCCACACACACACACAACACAACAAAGGTTGATAACATCAAAAGAATAACAATATAAATGGTTCCTCTACCTACAAATCTACATCTAAAGGGTATTGACTTGAGAATTGAGATGGGTATATATTACTTAAAATTCATGCATCTTTTTCATCTCCCTTTCAATAAAGGGGTGATGAAGGAAGACAAGGTGGGGTTTAATTGTTTTGGCTCTTGACTTGGGGCAACAATTCGGTGCATATATATGTCACTGAGTTGTTTAGATGCATTTAGCTTTGGCACAACCCACATTCTATAAAGTTTCTCGTTGGGATGATTAGGTCATTTCCCATGGGTGTGGTTGTGATGTGCTTTACAAGGGACCCAACAGTGCCAACCACTAGATTGTATTAATTGTTTCATATATATATATATACTTCCACTCCACCTTTGCCTCATCACTTGACATGCACATATATATCTAGCTTCTATGATAATTTTTTCCTATCAAAAATTCATCTCAAAATCAATTGACAATAGGAAAACCTAGCCAAATTGTTGTAATTAATATAAAGGCTTCGTTTAGGGAGAACTCTAACTAGTTCTGAGAGTCAGATAAAACTGAAATTAAAGTTAATTTCACAGATAGAATTGAAAACACGTAATTAAGGTGATGAAAATTTATATATTAAAATTTATACAACAATAATTATGTTATAAGTTTATATGAAACTAAAGTTGGAGCTAAACCAAACAAAGCTAAAACCTAGGTTCAGGAATACTATTTATGATATATGAACTTTTTCTTCTAACAAACACTTCTCTTATACCTGTGGTGGGTTTCACTTTTAGCTGACCTACAAGTTGGTTTAAGGGCAACCCTACGTACATAGGCCAACCAATTTTGCTTTTCCCAGACCCACAAATCCTATTTTTCCATCATACTAAAATTTTATTTCAAAACTAATTAGTAACAAGAGAATACACTATCGTATATATTGCTAAAATAATCTTATATTGATAAATGTAAGAAATAAATTAGACTTAATATATAAAGAACTCTTCTACTCATAGCTAATTGATTTTGAGATAAAATTTTAATATGACATCAAAATCAGTTCATGCACATCCACCCATAAACACTTTTAAAAAAAGGAGTGTTAGAATAGTCATACATTAATAAATGTAAGAAATAAATTAAACTTAATATATATAAAACTTTTCCAAACCAATTAATTTTAAGATGAAATTTTAACATATATAAGAATGTAGTTTAGATATAGTGCCGGCCGTGCAAGTTTGCTAATACAAGGCAGCTGGAAAAGGGAGATCAAGCAGTGGAATTGGATCAAGTCAATGGTGGGGTGAAGGAGAGTGTAGTGGGAGTGATGATATACTTGGCGTATAGAGTTGTTATTTTTATTTGTTAATTTGGTGGTGTTAGGCACGCAAGATGCCAAGGACAGCAAATTGTGTGGTAGCATTAGGTGATGGTGGAAGGAAGGAATCGGTTGTTGGCATAAAGATGACTCTTCCCTCCCTCCCTCCTCCTTCCCTCTAGTGAGAGAAAGCATATATATATACACACACATATATGGGAAGAGAGAGAGAGTATTAGATATGCAATTCAATGAGGGTTCACCGATAGCAGGTTTGCAGACAACTAAGATTCTCCAATTAAACCAGTCAGCTAGCTGACAGGCATACATAATAGTGTGTATAAAAATAACAGGTTAATTAATAATACCACCAACAGCATAATTAATGAGATTAATTGGCTTCTTATACTCTATATTATGAGATAAAGGTTTCTTTTAGAGTCAGTTCTAACTAACTTTTAAGATCACTCTCAACATCATTATTACTGCATATATTCTAACATATAAATTTTTATCACCTTAATTACTATGTTATGAAATTAATTCCAACTTTAACTCAATCTAACTCCCAGAACTGGTTGAAACTCTCCTCAAACGCACCCACCAAAGATAAGAGGTCTTAGATTCAAGCTCAGACAAAATACTGCCATTTTCAGAAGATAACAAGTTAATTAATCAACACACTTCCATACATCCATCTATAAGACCCCAACCACATACAACTCTACCTAATTCTCAAGGAAAACAACCTAAAAGGGCGCAATGAACACAAAGAAATTTCTTTCTCACTGAAAAATGAAGACATTAATATTTTTGGTCTCTCTCTCTCTCTCTCTCTCTCTCTCTATATATATATATATATATATATATAATAATAATAATAATAATAATTAATGATTTCAGTCTTTGCAAGCAGATAGCTAGCTCAATCAATTAATATTTAAACATGTGAAGTTTTCGGACCATTATATATAATTAGCATAAATTGCATGTCAATCACAATCTGCTGCATGCTGGCAAATAAATTAATCCAGCAAGTTGATCAAAGGGTTAATTCATTGCCGGGAGTCACAAGTTGATGTGAGGAGAATATGGGGGGAAAAAAAATATTCAAATGCCATGGGATGTGCGGCCTGAGTGATCATCAATAAAGACTTAATCAATCCTGATGCCTTAGTCAATCCCACAATATACTAAAGCTGATGATGGTAACATACATGCATGTTTCCTACTATAAAAGTGGGTTCAGAATTGCTTGTGTGAGTGGATGTGTTTATTCTGCTTGGATGAGGGGGGTTTATCTCACCCAAGTGATGGGTTGGCAGATTTAGTATATATAAAACATTTAAAGGCCGTACTGGTGGAGTAATGGTTATCTTGTTCTTGGATCAGGTGTGAATCCACCAGTGTCTGACTGCAATTGGCTGCCAGTGATTTTTCTTGGTAGAGTGTGGAATGTAGATGTCAACTAACATATTATTAAATCCTTTGTTAGCATTGATGCAGCCATACATAGCAGTTTAATTAATTGATTAATAACATACAGTGGGCATATATGTGTAGCTTTCAACAGTGTTTTGAATTCAGATGACTGCAAAGATCACTCTACCATTATCAAACAAACTAAATCCTTAGCTTGGTTGAAGCTGTATTAACTATTTCTCCCATTCATGGTACTAGAGTTGGGTTCCACCACACAGTCTAAAAATGAATAGGGAGGGCCATGAAAGTGTAAGCTATAGCTTCAGTCATTAAATGTAGTAGATCTTGTTGAGGGCAATTTAATCTTCTTGGCAGTCATATAGTTCTGTTCTCTCGGTTTACCCGGATTTTTCTGGTTCATATATGCATAGTTTGCATTGAATTCCATCAGAGAGGATCTGGTCTTACTAGTGGGTTCTCCAGGTGCCCTTTCCTTCAGGTTTTGCTTTGGACCAGAATTGCTTCAGTCATACCAGTTTCCCTAGCGTGTGGTCATACCATTCTATTTTCTCGATTAAACCGGATTCTTCTGGTTCAACCAACTTTTCCTGGTTGTCACACCATTCTATTTTCTAGCGGTCAAATCAAATTTTTCCTAGCAGTCATACCATTCTGTTTTCTAGCGATCAAACCAATTTTTTTCTAGCGATCATATCATTCTGTTTTCTTGGTTTCTTTACTCTATGATTATTTTGTCCTTTTTGGCAAGGTTTTAGCCTAGTCCCCCTTACTTATATCCTTCTTTTTAATTGGGCTCCTGCCCCTTAAATAGATCAAGGATTTTCACCCAAAAAAATAATATTCTTAATTAATTAATTACATGAAAGTTTTGAATCCCTAATGACAACAAATTCTCATCGGTAAGAAAATTCTAAGGTCCATATATATATATGGAAGATTCCTGTGGGTGCTCCTTGAAATATTTGTGCATTAAGGGAAAATGTGAAAAAATTTAAATTTTTCCACTACTATAAGTATAGATTTTTTTTTCACCATTTCCCACCTATTAAGTCAAGACAATTCTTATAATTGACAAAAATTTCATCACGATGCATTTCTCTAATATTATGTCTTACCCAACCTCTCCTAACGTACATGAACGATGCAATCTACTGGATGACATGCAATCAGATGACATGCAAAAGCCACATATTGACAAGTGGCTGCCTCGTGGTGCTGACGGAGAAGACACGTGGAGCTCAGATTTGCAGAGAAGCTTCCATTTAGATGCTGCATTTATCAAGACCTCCCTGCAGATTTTCGTTGTGCTTTTTTGTATTTATTTCCTAGCCGACCCTTATAGTATTTCTTTTCTCTGGTTATTCCCTTTTGGACTTTGGCCCATTGGGTCCAAATTCACTTGGTTTTTAGATTCTCTTTATTCCTAGGGTTTTGGTCTTGTCCCCCTTAGGTCCTTGTACTCCTTTCTTTTTGTAGACGGCCCTAACCTAATAAATAACATTTTTGGAGTGTATTAATTAAAAAAGAACTTCCCTAACCATCATTAAACTCATGGCTATATGGAAAATATGGAATTATGTTTGAAATGTTAAAATATAGAATATTTATAAATTTTTTTAAAATTAATTTTTTGAAATTTTCACAATACAAACAATCCTAAAAAAAATTTCATTCCCTAATTTTCTTTTTCTTTTTATTTCTCCTTTTCCGTTTCCTAAATTTTCATTTCTCAAATTTCCAACATACACAAATGAGCCCTATATTTACTATTATTCTACTTATTTTTGCATCAAATTCTGACTTGAGTGCCAAAAGCTTTTCCATGTTCAAGTCAAATTAATGAGTCAAGGTGGATATATTAATTACATTTTGAGAGAAAGGGATTAATGAGAGATCCACTTGTATTTTGTGATGTATAGGGTGTTCATAGTTTTTCTTGTGGTTGATAGTGGTAGTTGGAGACAAGCGAATCCACTTGATTGATGTGTTTGACAACTCAGCATCATATGATGATTAATTGATCAAATTAGCAATGTCAAAGAGGTAGGTCAATAGTTGACTTGATTAGTAAATCATTTAACCACTTAATTATATGGTATGCTAGTGGTGGACTTGATCTTTCCTATGACCCCTATATTGAGAGCCCCCCCTCCCCCACTTTTGCATACATTGAACACATGATTAGCAATTAATGAAAGTAGTAGAGGCTTGATTGCACATGGTATGGCCACTCATCATTTGGTGTGGTGACCTCCATCTCATGTCATCATTTGGTGTGGCCACTCATCGTAGGTTGTACATGTCTATGATAAATCCATTTGTGTTTCTAAACATGCATTAATTAATTGTTAAGATGCATTTATGGGTGATGGACTCTCATCACCACATGTTGAGTTAGATTTTGGTGATCATTTACTTTGTTGTTTCATCCATTTTAGTGGGAACTTTTGGTGTGTTGATGGTTGTGATGTACCAACTTAGGGTGCATTTATTTCACACTTGGGTGTTTGTGTACTTCCCATACAGGTGCAGTTTCAATAGACAAGAATTGCTATCTTGCTCTTACGGAGCTGTTTTTTTTTTCAACTCTTAGACCTGTTTCAAATTATACATGAACAATAATTGAAATACCACTTTGTTATGTAGGGTTTAAGATTTAAAGTACGTTTGTCAACTCATACCTCAACAAGAGTAGAACACTTTCCAAACGCTTCTATTGTAATTTGATAATGGACATTCAATCTGAAGTATTTTGTTACCTTAAAATGGTATGCAATGAAAGGTCACTACTAGGACAAAAGTGAAAAGTTATCTCCCAGAAAACCACAAGAACAACAAGAGTTACCAAATTAATATCTGCCAATTCTAATGTTACACAATAAAAGCATCCTTGAAATGTTGCATGACAAAAGTTCCAGTGAAGGCATGCTGCCAATAATCTCTCTGGGACAAATAGATTGGACTCAACTTGTTTGATAACCAAAACAATGCATTTTTCAGCCATAATAGTGGGAATTATAACTTACCAAAAGGAAGTGAAACATCACCACAGATAATTGGCCCAGAGAATGACTGCATCAGTAATCATGTATAAGTTGCTTGAATGCATCTTTATTTGCTGCATAGTACTTAACCTCAGCCTGCACAGACAAGGTTTAAGGACATGTTAATCTACAACAGTAAGTAAACGGCATCTAAGTTCAGGTTGGATGCTATGTTTAGTTTGGTCCCCTAAGAAATCTACGGTAGCACCAAACTAGAATGATCGTTAAATAGAGTAAAAGAGCGCATCAATGTGATTAACAATGCATTTGCCCTGGATAATGCCACGCAGGGTATGCATCATGTAGTCAATATAGAATGCATTTTGTGATCATCTGCAGATAAATAAAATAGAATAAGAGACATGAGGCTTGACAAATCTGAGGCTAGTGAGGAAATGGCGGACAACTTTTGGACCAGATAAGACAATATCTTTACGCCAATGTTGAAATGTATGAGTGATATATAGTTATAAGATTGTCTGAGGAATAAAATATTCACACTACAAAGTTCATTATAAATGTATTTTTTTTCCTATTTAAGTGTGACATTCCTTCCTTCCAAAAGTATATTTTTTATGACTGAGTTTGTTTTCGATAGAAATATGACCTAAACTTATGGCTGCAAGAAATAAATAATAGAAGGAAAAAATGCTCACTACTTATTGGCAAAATCAGAGCATAGTACACAAGAAAAAAAAAAAAACCTACTGCAGCTTTTTTCCATGAAAAGTTAACATGGTATAAGTCTAAATAAAGTACAATTTGCTTTGTACCTTGCAGATTTTTGAAAATGAGGTATATAATATCAGCAAAGATGCAGGCATACCTTACGAACTGCTAGGATAGCTGTCACAAGTTTTTCTCCCAGGAGTTCCTTCAAAAAAGTATTGCTATCAAGAGCTGCAACAGATTTACTCAAGTCTTTAGGCAGCCTCGGAACTTTTAAATGAATATCATTAGGATTTACCTCTGTTTCATCAAATACAATGAAATTAACAATTTACAACAAGCATGACCAAAAATCTGTGAAAAATTGAAAGCAAAAAATTTTGTCCAAAGGTTGTTATAGTCTTATTAAAAGTTACCCTAACTTGCATTCAAAAAGGAAAGAGAAAAGGAAGAATGACTATAAAAATAAATGAAGTGTTAGCCTCCATTAAGATATGAAGAGCAGCATAAACAAAATTAGCCTACTTATCCAAACAGCTTGTACACATCAGCATTAGTGAAGCAAAGGAGAGGTTGCCTAGAAAATATTTGTCTTAGATACTAGTTTCATTCTGTAGTATAAGAGTTACGTTGCTTAGAAAGAAAACTAGAATGATTCATAAGTCAATGGACCACAGGTATAGAAGATAATATTTATCTTAGATAGATAGATAGCTAATAACTTAAATATCCACTAAAGATAGCAAAACTCCAATCCACAAAAAATCCTAATGCATTATTTAGACTCTAACACTTGTCAAGTTGAGCATCCAGTTTGCAATAGACACAACATAATAAACTAAAGAACTTACTCACATAAAACTTAACTGGGAACAAGAAATGACTCCAACCAACAACAAAAACATCTTATCAGACCACACGAGTAGAGACAACAAGGAAGAATGTCAAATGAGTAGCAAGGAGGAGGTTCCCAAACAAAGAGAGGGTCATATGTGAGAGACACTACCTGAAGGGACAAAAGAGAGAGTTGACTGTGAAAGTGTGGGGCTAAGGATTGACGTCGCTACAAGAGCCACGTAAGGAAACAGCAGGAAATGAGGTGGATGGCCTCACATGGGGCAGAGCACCAAAGAATATCCCTAATAGTGGGCTGCAGTAGGAGAAACGACCCTAGAAGAGGTTGCATATGGCGTGATCAGGCACAACATAGCCCGTAGGAGGAACCATAAGAGCCACATGACAAGAAGAGAGTTATAGGAGAGGTTTCCTATGTGAACTAATGTTACAGGAGAGGACACCTGTGAAAGTTGAAGCAACAAGAGAGGTCACTTGCACGAGCTGCAGTTGCCGCTAGGTTTTTAATAGGCAAGAGATGCAAAAGTTGACATTGGCAAGAGTGGAGGCAGAAAAAAAAGGTGAAAGAGGCAGGAAGATGATGGTTAGGGTTTCCCCCTCCCTACCTATGTTTTATTATCCTTAATAGACTCTCAAAACATAAACTCTGATACTATATTAAAATACAAGAGAAATATGTGAAAGTTTTATATTCATTAAAAGCATACAACCTTTTTACATAGGGACAACATCAAAAGAGAAAATATAAAACAAGCAATGTAAGACTAATCCACTTACAACATAAATAACCTTAATACATTATTCAGACTTTAACATGCCCCAAAACAAAGCTTATTTAAAAATGCTTCATTTTTAACATAACAAAACATAACATAATGTAATGTAATATATTATAATGCTATATAATATAATAATATATAAAGAATGAGCACTTTAATACCTATAGTTAAGAATAAAGGTATAAAGAATTGTAATTATTATTGTAGTATTAAGTTAATGACATACTATAAAATTATAGGAATGGATAATTAAGCAAAGAATAAGGCAGGTAATTAAAATCAAAGAAAATAGATTTGGTTTTATATAGCTCAACAATGAAAGCTATTTTATTTGCTTAGATAACCAATAAAAAATTATAAAGCTAAAAAAAGACATCCATATAATTTCAATTGATTTAGAAAGAGCTTATAATAGAGTACTTATAAACCTACAATGGAGGGTATTAGAAAGAAAAGCAATATATTGATATTATAAAGGACATGTATGAGAGAAAAATTGCTAGTATTAAAACCATAACAAAAGAAAATAAGGAATTTCTGATAAATATAGGTTTACACTAAGGGCCCGTTTATGCATGTCGAAAATCTAAGAAACAAAAATTTAAGAAATGAAATGAAAAATTAGGAAAAAGAAAAAAATTTAGGATTGTTTGTGCACATTGTAGAAATTTTAGAAAATTAATTTAAAAAAATTTATAAATATTATATATTTTAACATTTCAAATATAATTTCACATTTTCCTTAACCACAAGTTTAACAATGGTTAGAGGAGATTGTGTAAGACGTACAAAATTACGAAATTACGTTATGATGAAATTTTCGTTGACTTCAAGAATTTTCTCAACCCAACAAATGGTAAATGGCGGAAAAAATTATACTTATAGTGATGGAAAAATTTAAATTTTTTCAAATTTTTTGGTACGCACAAGCACCTGAAAATTTGGAAATTTTAAGAAAATTTTCCTTTTCCAAGATTTCCAACATATACAAACCCCCCTAAAAGTCCTCTTTAAGTCCATTCTTGTTTATCTTAGTTATAGATGAAATAACTTAAGAAAATCAATGAGAAATACTTTAATGTATGCTATTTATAGACATAGTTTTGGTTAATGAAAGTAAGGTGGGAATTGATTCTAAAACAAAATTATAAAGAGATATTTGAGTCTAAAGGATTTAAATTAAGTTAAAAAGTGAATATTTGGAGTATAAGTTCAATAAAAATAGAAATAATGATGAAGGTATATAATTAGATAGCCATGAGATTCATAAAAGACTTAAATATTTTGGATCTATAATTAGTCATGGAGAAATTACAAAGATGTTATTGATAGGATTAAAATAAGGTAGATGAAAAAATATTTTAAAGAGGAAATTCACCACCTAGCGAAGTGAAAGGCAATCTATTTATCAAAAAAGTGTACTCAAAAAAATAATTGTTGAAAAATAATTTGGAATTCTCATCAATAATATAATAGTATGAGAAGCATCTAGAATATGATTGTGTTTGTATTCTAATAAAGTATCATGTTGAGATGTATGAGGTCATTGGTCTGATGAACCACACAAAGAATCACAATAAGGTTTAACTATAATTGAATGAACTCAAGTGCATTATTAATACACAAGTGTTTTGGAATGGCAAAAAATTTATTTTTCTATCTCAGTAAAAGAATTTTTTAATACAAGGAAAACATAAACATGATCCTTCAAGAGTTTAACTAATATAAGACGGTAGTACATTAGTGTCTGCTTAACTAAAAAGACTCTTAATTTTTGTGAATTTCAGATATGATTGGAAATATAGGTGAAATTTAAAATTCCAATTGATATAGAGTACTTTTGATGTAATATGTTTTTCCACATTATAGATTGATGAGAAATCGTATATATGTTTATTATATCATCTTCATTTCATATAGTGGAAAGAGAGAAGAAAAGGTGGAAAACCCTAGAAAATAGGTTTTTCAGTGGTCTATAATTTCAATCTAGTAACATTACATATATAGGTAAAATAGGTTTAGATATGGATCCTTAAATGGATCCTGAAGTATCTAATAACCCAATAATCTAACACTCCCCTTTAAGCTAGGGCATATACATATCACACATGCCTAGCTTACAACATAATCTTTTAAAAGGAGTAGCATTCAATCCCTTAGTGAGAATATCTGCCACTTGATCTTCAGACTTGATAAATGATGTAGATATGACTTTCTTCTAAACATTATTTCGAATGAAGTGATAGTCTAGATCCTGAAAAAACTAGAGTAGTTTGTGGCTCAAAAGTGGTAGCACGAGCAAATTGAGATTTTAAGTGTGGAAATTTTTCTCAACACTTCTCACTCTTGTAACCTAATTTGCTACACCACTGGCACTTGGGTCGTGATCTATCCCCACGTCCACTACGACCATAGGAGGCAACCAAGGCGGATGGGTCAGCAACATGGGTTTCAGATAAGCCAGTAGCAACACGTAAAGCCTTGCCAAAGGCCTCATCTAGGCTCGACATGTGCTCAACACTAAGAATGGATCCACGAATCTGAGACGCAACATCTGAGTTAAGAGCAACAAGAAACACAACAACGGCAAGCTCCTCCCGGTAGCGCTAGAACATGCGGATATCAGAGGTGGGAGGTTGATAAACATTGAGCTCGTTCATCAATCCTCGAAGAGTACTGAACAATTGTTGAATGGAACTGTCACCTTATCTAATCTGAAGTAAACTCTCATAGACCGAAAAAGTCTTGGATATGTTCTTATCATTACCATAGATGTGGCGAACAGTATCCCATAGAACCTTGGCAGGTCTGAGCATGGATACTCCATTGGCAACAGAGTTATCAATACTTGAGACCATCCAAGTGATGATAGCGGCATCATCAGCCAGCCAGTCTCTGTATTGCGGATCTTTCACATCAGGAAGAGGCTAATACAAATGATGCTCCTGATGGAAAGCTATCACAACATTCTCAAAGTTTTGCGCCCAAAGTATGTAATTTGACCCATTTAATTTTTGGAAGATGCCAGGGAAACTCCTAACAAGGAGGTCACCACTCCTGGAGGTTGACGAGCTGGCCATTGGCAGGTCTGCGATGTACCAAGCAGACCAAGGATGATGAAGCCGAGTCTACGGTGGACCAAGCAGACTCGAGACAGCAAGATCAAAAATTGGACAGACCCTTAAGGCATCTGCCCTAAGGGAGACCCACGCCTACTGACAGGGGCACTGTACGCAGCATCAAAGAAGCAAACGAGGCAGTGCAGGGGGGAAGACACTGGCGAGCGGGTGGCGGCACAGGATAGGACGCATACGCACACAGGACAGGACACGTGCGGCTGGTGCAGTATGCGACTTGCGTTCACACGTCGCGCACAGGGGGTGACGATCGGCGGCGGTGACGATTGGCGGCGACCAGCAGCAAGCCGCGACAAGTGGCGGCAGACCGCGACAATCCTCTTGTTCCCTATCCTCGTAAGCAACCTTGCTCTGATACCAAGTGGAAAGAGAGAAGAAGAGGTGGAAAACCCTAGAAAATAGGTTTTTCAGTAGTCTATAATTTCAGTCTAGTAACATTACATATATAGGCAAAATGGGTTTAGATATGGATCCTTAAATGGATCCTGAAGTATCCAATAACCCAATAATCTAACACATATAACAAATAACACGCTTTCAAATAGAAACAAGCTTTACCCATTAGGAAGTGTTTTCTTCACACATCAAATTTAGGTCATAGATAATTACAAGTAGAAATCTAAATATTTTTTCGATTATTTTAATAGGAAAAGGTCTAGATTTATGCGTTTATTCTTTTATAATTTGTCTATTTAGCATGTATTTTAAACAAGTGGCCATAGACAAATGAGCATTATTTAGGTTAATAATCTTAATAAAATAATAATAAAAGTGAGATTATGTTTATTATATACTTTAAACTATTAGATAAGATATTAATCCATGCAACATGTGAGATTATTGCTAGTTACCAATAAATAAATACAAATAGTCATTCTTAATTATGAATGATAGATATCAGAATCCAAACAATCCTGATGCCCATAAAGTGTTTATACATCCATATACACACTAATACTTGTAAAACCTATACACTTCGAGTATAAAAGACATATACTAAGATGTTTATCAGCAAGGATATATACTAGACCAACATATTTAGAGTTACTCTTATTCTCCTAGATATAAACATAAAATGTCAATATTTATTCGAATACTGTCGGACATGTAATTTGGTTAAAATCTAAACACCTTGCTATCAATGTAAAGAAATATATAAAGAAATTAGACAAAATGATCTGTTACTCAAGATTACAGAAACAGAAAAAGAGAACTAAGAAAATTAAAAAAATTTAATACTTTAACGTTTGCAAATGAGACTTTCATTTTTTCAACTTCACTCTATATAGATTAGCATTATACAAAAAAAATTGTAAATTTCAAAACCTTGCATTGGTATACTTATAGATTCTAGTGAAAGTTTTAATGTGAACAAGCAATAACAAACGACATGGAGTAAACTAAAATTTTCTGCATATTTACAAAACCATACCAACAGGTTCAGGCAAACTGAGCTTTTGTCGGAGCCCATAAATTCCAGAGGCTATGATTGAAGCCAAACCTAAATGTGGATTTGCACACGCATCAAAGGACTTGATCTCAAAATTGCTCACATATCCATCAGAAACTCCAGGAGGGCAAGATGTCCTTAAGGGAACTTCTCTATTTTCTTTCCCCCAGCAATGATATGCTCCACTCCATGTATTCGGTTGAATTCGATCATAACTATAATCAATAATATTAATTGACTATGCTGATGTATGATATATAACAGAAATAAACAATAGCAATAAAACATGTAAAATGAAATTCCATAAAATGCTTTCTAAAAAAATTATTGGAGAAAAAGAAAACCATGTTTTCCACCCAAACAAAATACTAACATTACTTTGAATGGAAGGCAATTTTTATGTTTAGAAAATGATACTCACTGAACAAAAGACTTTTAAGAAAATCTATGAAAACACCTAAGCATCTTATCCAAGCATGAATGTTAAAAATATTTATACCGTAAAGTGTAATAACCATAAAAAGTTGATTGAAGTAAACAAATGAAGCAGTGTTCAAAATCCAAGAAAACATCTAAATGCCAGTTGTATGGGAGCATTTAAATGTTTGCAAACATTAATGACATTGATGGCATGGATTTCAACAGAAAAAGTGACATCAAAAGTAACTCAAGCAGAACTGACATTGGGAATCATCCCTGAAAATGACATGAAAAAAACATATAGCTGTAAACAGAAAATATTTCACCTATTTGGCAATGGTGAGATGATTGCAAGAATTGAGGGAAGATGGTGAAGAACCCCAGCCATGAAGCTTTCTCCAACCTTTGACATCCCATGCCGAGTTTTTGACATCTCAGATGCCATGAAAACATTCTTACCATTCTCCCACAAGCTCAAGTGTACATGACAACCAGAGCCAACATCATTTGGAAAGAACCTATAACTTAAAGGGATTAATATAAATGCAAAACTTAAGATTCAACACCTTTTTAAAGATTGGATTATTATTATCAAACGCAATAAATATCCCATGAAGGAAAAAATATAAAATAATGAAAATATCAAGAAGAAAAGTTATTCAGGAAACCCACAGGTAAGGTCTACATGTGAAAACTTCTAGATTTCATGATACTCTCTTAATGTTTAAAAACCTCCTGCTTCCATTCATGACTACTGAGAGAATTTTACAATAACTCTATATCTTAACCATCTTGCCCCACAACATAAAAAATTATACTTTCTTTCACATCAAGGGACATTTGATACTCTTTCAAATCATAAGGGTGGGGGTATTAGATATTAATGCAAAAATTAATGAAAATCAGTTGAAATGACTTCCTTTTGCGCATAGTTTTAAGATAGTTTCCTGAAAGATAGGTGAACGCCATATTTCACATTCAAACGCATTCCATCTTGATACAAAGGCAAAATTTTCCAGATAAAGATATTAAAAGTGTGTAGGGGTTTCACAACACATATATCTTCACCATTTTGCACAAAATATGACATTATCGTTTTAACAGGGAGTTTTCTAATATTCGTATGAAACCATTGGCTACAGAATATTTGATACGAATGCCAACAAATGTACCAGTTCTCATATTAAAAACAAAGTCCCTATTTGGTTTGGCGTTTTCACCATTTTTGGCATAAAATATGTTACATTTATAATAATAATATTATACTATATAGATATTACACCATACAGATATTATATAATATAAATAATAGAATATGAAATATATTTAAAAATTATATGTATATATAAAAAAGTGTAAACTACAATCAAGCAATATCCACCAATGGTAAAACAATTAATCATAAACATTTTATGAATATATATTATTTATAATATAGCATATTATATTATAAAATATTTATATATATAATATGTTATTGTTAGGATTACTCTGGTGTGGGGATTGTTTAAGTCTTCACAAGATATATGTATCCTTATTGAGCCTATTGAGCCTGATAAGCCTTTGGGGTGATTTGTGCCCTAATGTTGCACTATAAATAAGTGTTGTAACATTGTAACAGTGTGTGTGAAAAACTAGTGAAACCACCAGAAACGCCTGTGGAGTAGGCTTCGGCTGAACCACGTAAAACCTTGTGTCGTACTTGCTTCTCCTTCTCTTCTGCCTCCTTCCCTAGTATTGAATCTCGCCTTTCTTTTTGGTTTAATCCCATCAAACTGGTATCAGAGGGTTAGGGTTTAAGAAAAAAAGGGGGATTCGAGACTGCCGTTAGGGTTTTTCCTTTTCGCACGGTGAACAGTAAACTGTCTGTTCGTGCGGAGAATCGATCGTGCGGGGGCGAGCTAGCTGTGTCGGCGTCGCGTCCTCGAGGAGAGCGTCCGACGACGCAGATCCAGAGCCGTCCGACGCCAGAACCTCAGATCCAGAGCCATCCGACATCGTGCGCGAGGAGGGCGACGCCAGAACCTCAGATCCAGAGCCGTCCAACGTCGTGCACAAGGAGGGCAACGCCGGAACCGCAGATCCAGAGCCGCCCGACATCGTGCGCGAGGAGGGTGACGCCGGAACCCCAGATCCAGAGCCGTCCGTCGCCGGAACTGCAGATCCAATTCCGTCCAACGCGAGGAGAGCGTCCAACAACGCAAATCCAGGCCGTCCGACGCAGATCCAGAGTCGTCCGACGCAAGGAAGCCGTCCGACACCGCAGATCCAGGGCAGTCTGACACCACCAAAGCTATTCGACGCGAGCAGAGCCGTCCGACGCCGCTTCCAGAGCCGTTCGACGCAGAGCCAGAGCCGTTTGACGCCGAAACTACAGATCCAGTTCAGTCCGACGCGAGGAGAGCCGTCCGACGACGCATCCAGAGCCGTCCGACAACCCAAATCCAGTGGAACACGAGTTCCAGGAGAGCTCGTCGGGTTCTTTTTTTTTTCAGTGAGGAGTGATACAGTGGTGTCACTGAAGAGGAAAAATGACAGACGACGGAAAGCTCAAAATTGAGAAGTTTGACGGTAATAACTTTGGGTATTAAAAAATGCAGATAGTGGACTACCTCTATCAAAGGAAGTTGCATGAGTCTCTGTTAGGAGAAAAACCTATAGAAATGGAGCAAAAGACATAGGATCTGTTGTCAGATTGTCATTGGCCAGAAATGTTGTTTTTAACATTGTCAAAGAGAAAACCACGGCAAATTTGATGAAAGCTCTTTCAAATATGTACGAGAAGCCGTCTGCTTCAAATAAAGTGTATCTGATGAGGAGGTTATTCAATCTGAAAATTTCAGAAGGTGATTGCATGACAGATCACATCAATGAATTCAATGTCATCATATCTCAACTAAGTTCAATTGAGATTAATTTTGATGATGAGGTTAAAGTCCTAATTTTGCTATGTTCTTTACCAGAAAGTTGGCCTACAGTGGTAACTGGTGTTAGTAGTTCTCTAAGACACGAAAAACTGAAGCTAACAGATATTAGAGACCTAATTTTGAGTGATGACATTCGGAGAAGGAACAACTCACAAGCAAGTACTTTAGGAACAGGCTTAAGTGCAGAATGCAGAGGAAGAAGTCAACAAAGAAATGGTGGCAGAAACTACTCAAAGTCCAGAGGGAAAAGTAAAGGCAGGAAGAACATTACCTGCTGGAACTGTAATTAGAAAAGACACTACAAGAATCAATGCAATGCACCAAGAAGGGTGCAGAGCAATGATGGGGGAACAGCAAATTCAGTATGTGAAGAAATTGCAGATGTTCTAGCTTGTACTGCTGATAGTTCAATTGAATCTTGGATTCTAGATTCAGGCGCTTCATATCATTCCACCAATGTCAAAGGACTACTGAGAAACTACAGGCTCATAGAAAAAAAGAAACTCTACCTGGCAAATAACAGTGAGCTAGATATTGTGAGAATTAGTGATGCTTACGTCAAAACCCACAATGGTGGCATATGGAAGTTAGAGAATGTCAGACATGTCCCTGGTCTGGCAAAGAATTTGATCTCTACGAGTCAGTTAGATGATGCAAGTATGTTTATCACACATGGAGGTGGAAAGTGGAAGGTTTCCAAAGGAGCTATAGTAATTGCTACAGTAACAAAGTTGGCACCTTATATGTTATTCCTAGTGATGAATACTTGGCTAGTGTTGCTAATTCAGTGGGAGCAACAACATTATGGCACAGAAGATTAGGCCATATGAGCAAAAAAGAGATGGAAATTATGGCAACAAAGGGAAAATTTCCAGAGATGAAATCTGTGGAATTAGAATTCTGTGAAGAATGTGTACTTGGAAAGCAAAAGAAAGTAAGCTTCTCAAGAAACTCCAGGTTGCCAAAGACTCAGAGGCTGGAATTGGTACATACAGATGTGTGGGGACCAGTACCTATCAAATCCCTAAGAGGCTCAAGATATTATGTTACCTTCATTGATGACTGCACCAGAAAGGTATGGGTTTATTTCATCAAAAATAAGTCTGATGTATTTTCAGTATTTAAGAAATGAAAAACTAAGGTTGAAAATCAGACTGGTTTGAAGGTAAAATGTTTGAAGTCAGATAATGGTGGAGAATACACCAGTCATGACTTTAAAATGTTCTGTGAAGAACATAGAATCAGGTTAATCAGGACTGTTCCTGAGCATCCTCAGCAAAATAGAGTTGCAGAAAGGATGAATAGAACTCTAAATGAAGGAGCTAGGAGCATGAGGTTGCATGCTGGTTTTCCCAAAGAGTTCTGGGCAGATGCTGTTAGCACGGCTGCTTACCTGATTAATAGAGGACCCTCAGTTCCTCTTGATTTAAAGATTCCAGAAGAAGTATGGTCTGGAAAGAAAATAAACATTCACCATTTGAGAGTGTTTGGATGTAAAAGTTATGTTCACATCAGTAATAGTGCTAGAGACAAGTTAGATCCAAAGGCCAGAAAATGCTACTTCATAGGTTATGGAGGAGCAAAGCTTGGTTATCGTTTCTGGGATAACCAAAACAGAAGGATCTT
>JAMKPZ010004142.1:0-13682 GCA_024699675.1 Amphibolis antarctica
TAGCCAGATCGCTTGTAGCGGCGTCTAGCTCTTTGAGCTGGGTACTACGTGGCCGAACCTCCTTCGTTCCACGGAATGTGGTTAGCATCCTCATTTTGGGCGCAACTTCGATGTCAACTTCCTCTGGGCAACCGTGTCTCGTGAGTGGCTACCAGTTGATTTACTCAGCAACCCGATGTCTCTCCGTGTGATGTCTCATTTGGCGCGGGCCCTTGTAGTGGCATGCAGCTGTCTAAGTTGGGTGATGCACGGGGGCAGACCTCCTTCGCTCCCGCAAGGAACGGTTAGTGTCCTGATGTTGGATGCAGTCGAGGTGCCAACTATCATGGGTAGCTGTGTCCCATAAGCAGCCGCCGACTGATTGACCCGGCTTGCTTATTTACCTACACACTTATTCACACATTCGTCCCCCTAGGTGGGGAGGAAGTGTCGTTTCCTCCCCTTATCTATGAGCACAAGTAATAATGTGTGTGAAGGTGTTGAGACATTGTATCATGGCCCATCCTCTTGTATTCTGCCTTGTTGGTACTGTAAAGGTAGTGGATGCCAAGTCTGTTCACAAAGATCAGACAAGTTAAGATCAAGGCATGTAGGAGGTGACAAGGGATTTGAAGCGACTGCCTATGATAGAGTCTACGCAAGGTGGCTGTTCTAGCCCAATGGTGCTATCCGAACCTGTACAGGAATGAAAGGTGGCTCACCTCACAACAAAAGGAACCGCTGGACATTCATGCAAGTGGACTTGGAAAACGTGGTAAGTATGCTAAAAATCCTAATGGAAAACAAAAGATCGACTGTAAAAGAGTCGTTCGAGCGAGAGTCTGAGTCGCTTAATCGATAAAATGCAGCGAGTCTCCCCAATGGAGTCGCCAAAAATCTGTACCTTCTCTTTCATCCGGCTATCACCTAGAAGCCCATGGGGTTCCACCGACTCTACCGAGGTACAGAGAATTGAAAGGTGATTGTGTGAGCGCATCACCACGTGAGGTGGATGGCTCGTTAAACGGAGTCACCACCTTATTTTTGGGTAGAAAATAAGGAAAACCGGATGGGGAAGTGTCCTTCTGCCATCAAAATGGTAAAAACCGTAGTAATGGTATAAAACTGTGTAAAACCATGTGAAAAATGAGAGAACTAGATACGGGACTCAAGGTACTGTTGGGGAAGGTGTTAGGCACCCCCAAACAGCTTGGGAAATCCCAACCTCTCTCCGGCTCTAAAAAATGGAAAACGACGACACGGGAAAGCATTGGGAGGAATAGTCTTATTCCTTTTGGTAAAAGCAAGTGAAGACCAACCAATGCGAGGATTCACACGGGATCTGGCGATAAAAGGGAGAGAGAAAGACATGGCGGTCACCATTACAGACCGTTCAGTTGAAGAGTTGAAGGTCTGGTGAGATAGCCGGTTGGAACGCCGGACTGTCAGGTAAGGGGACCGACATCCGCCTGACATTCTGCCTCTCCTACTGGGGACAAGAGTTCATGTACCCAATTTGGCCAGGGTTAGCAAGGACTCATGCCGACGGCCTCATCCCGGAAGCCTTTCCGGGGCATCGGGAGGGCTACTTTGCCCCACCTGGTAAAAAGGAACCGTCGGGGTGCACATACTCATACACCCAAATGGCTTGTGTTGGAAAGGATGCACACCAACGACCTCATCCCGGAAGCCTTTCCGGGGCATCGAGAGAGCAGCTTTGCTTCTCTTGGTAATGGGGAACCACCGAGGTGTACCTCCTCATACACCCGGACGGCCGGCATCAGCAAGGATGCATGCCGACAGCCTCATCCCGGAAGCCTTTTCAAGGCATCGGGAGAGCTGCTTTGCTTCTCCAATAAAAAGGAACCGTCGGGGTGTACATACTCATACACCTGAATGGCCGACGTCGGCAAGGATGCATGCCGACGGCCTCATCCCAGAAGCCTTTCCGGGGCATCGGGAGAGCTGCTTTGCTTCTCTCGGTAAAAAGGAACCGTCGGGGTGTACATACTCATACACTCGGACGGTGGATGGTCGACGTCGGCAAGGATGCATGCCGACGTCGGCAAGGATGCATGCCGACGGCCTCATCCCGGAAGCCTTTCTAGGGCATCGGGAGAGCAGCTTTGCTTCTCCCGGTAAGCTAAGCAGGAAATAGGTAAAACGTGACTATAGATGTGGTAGCCACCATTATGAACCTTTGGTAGAAGAGCTAGAGGTCTGGTGGGTCTACCCATCTGCCTACCGAACATCCGGGTCTTGGACCGGATGTTCACTTGGTATGTTGCCTCCACTTCCGGGTGTAGTGATTTCTGCACCCAGTCCTGAAAGATGAGAGAGGTGGACACCTTCAAGTAGATGGTCATCTGTAAGCGGAGACGACACATCTGACGGTGGCCAGGCATTTCAAAGAAAAGGGACAGAGAAAACCCAACGATGTGTTCGTAAAACACGTAAGAAAACGTAGGTTCCCAAATAAAAAGACCCGACGAAGGAATCATGACCGAACTGACCTCGATTGTACCGGGTGGATTTACCCAGCAGGGAGGGAGGCTGCCGATACCTTTGGAAGCGTTTTCGAAGGAATGATACCCGGGCATGTCCTCCGACCTTTCCCTTTGCGTGGGGAAGGTCCAATACGGTCGGGGTTCGAAGGAAAGAGGCTAAGTCAGGAGCATGATGGCAGGGGAAAGAGGGAGCTTACCTGCGAGGAGTCACTGACGATGGTCGAAAGTCCTTGCTCCGGTGCAGCAAGAGGAAGTCGGTGCTCCGAGCAGCTCCCCTCCAAATCACGCCTTTAGAATCTTGGAAAGAACCCCTCTTCAAAATGTCGAAAAACCTCCTTCTTCAGAACCTCAGAAAAAAGGTCCCTTTGCATGGAACAGAGGACCCTTTATATAGGGAATTACCTTCTATTTTGGGTGATCCTGGGATGGAAATCCGCGTACGTTTCGGTTTAATCTCGTGATCCGTGTGATGGATTGATTGCGGGATTTAAGTAATTAAATCTTGCCATATCTTTCCAATGGATTTGAATTAATACCCTGGCGTCTAGCTAGCAACTGTGATAGGTTGGCTAGCGGTTGGGTAAGGGAGATTGACGTACGTTTGGAATGTAGCCAGGGGTCTAGGGGAATTAGGCCGTGGCGGAGAGTCGGGATTGTGCACCGGTTGTTGATCTGGAGGTCATGTACTCTACCCCAGAAGTTGAACTGAGCTTTGCCTATGGCCATCGTAACCTCACAGCCCTTACCTTGCTTCCCCCCATTTAGACAATGGTACTTCCGCCTTTGCATGTCATGTATTAGCCGAAGTTCCATATGGTCGGCCGTTTTCTCTCCACTGACGTCTACGGGCATGTTGACGAGTGTACCTGCATGTTGGTGGAAGAGTTTGGGATCAGTCATTGGGGTATTTTACTGGCATGCTAGTTGGTGGCCAGTTGATTTACCCGACCGCTCGATAGGTGCTGAGCGCGGCCTTCAACACCAGCGAAGTGGAACTTTGCCAGGGAGGAGTTTAGGGGAACCAGCTGCTAGGTGATATACCGGTGTGCCGGTGGGTGGCCAGTTGATTTACCCGGCTGCTCGATAGATGTTAAGCATGGGGGTCAACACCACCCCATTCCCCTGAAGTTTTTATAGCAACAAGTGATTCAAATGATTCTTTGGTTGATTCTGTTTTCCCTTCTTTTGCTCTCTCTCTTTGTTTCTTTGGACTTTGTGGGTGTATCTACTAAAAACCCTTCAGAGACAACTCCGCCACTAGGGTAACCTAGGGGTTTAAAGGCTTGCTACACCTGCTAAGTGTAGTCGTGTTCCCTATGAAAGTGGTGTAGCATAGTTTTAGTTAATTTTATTCAATAGTCTTTCTTACTTTCATAGCTTTTATAGTCTTATTTTTAGTATTTTGCTAAGGGACTAGCAAAACATAAGTACGGGGGATTTGTTCAGACTCAAAAGTGTGCATTTTATTGATATTAATTCATGTGTTTTAATGAATTTTAGTTGCATTTTGCATTGAATTATAATGATTACAAGGTTAACTATACTTTTGAGCATTATGTATGTTTATTCACTTTAATGATGCATGAATTAAGTTTTGAATTATTAGTTATGTTTGTGTTGATTACCTATTGAGAAAGGAATGAATGATTGATAATTGACTCTTTAGGTTGCTAATAAAGTGATTAATCCACAGAAAAAAATCGTGATTTATGTCTAAGTGTAAAGTCTGTGGGTTAAGTTGTTTACCCATGGACTTATCCATGGTTTAGGTTGTTTACCCATGGACTTATCAGTGGGTTAAGCTGTTTACCCTTAGACCATTCTGCGAGCGCTAAGGGTTTACCCATGAACTTATCCATGGGTTAAGTTGTTTACCCACAGACTTATCAGTGGGTTAAGCTGTTTACCCTTGGACCATTCTGCGAGCATTAAGGATTTACCCACAAACTTATGTGAGGGTAAACCCGTTTACCCTTGGACCTATTCCCTATTTGTTCTGTGCGATGAATTTCATTGATATAAAAGTAATTGCGATTATAGTTAAGATCTAAATGTTATGAATTATTTGTCCTATAATATGATGTGTTTCACGAAAGGTATTTCTTAAGTATTTGCAGGGAAATTTGACAAGTAACTGCAGGAAAGACATATCAAGGCAGAATTAAATATTAATTTAGCTAGAGCTTAACCATGAAGAACGTGGATGGACAAGTTGAAGAAGTGGCTTGCATGGAACGATCTCACGTGTTCGAACGTGCACCACACCCTTGTTAACTGCTGAACTGCCATTCCTCCCATCTATAAAATAGTCCCTTAGCCATGAAAACAACCCCCCCCTCCTCTTCATCTGGGGCACCATTCACATGGCATCCTCCATCTTCTCCATTTCCCACCTTCCACCCATTCACTTCTTTCAAGAGGAGATTGACGACCTCCTCTTCTCCAACCACTCTCTTAGTGTGTTTGCTGTTCTTTTCTCAACCTAAGCATATCCTTGAAGGAGAGACTCTCGGCGCCGGCTACGTCCTCCTCTGTTCCATGGTGTAATTACGGAGTGACACCCAAAATCTCATTGCAAGGTCGAAAGGAAGGCTTGCTAGATTGATGACCTGGTGGACCGAAAGTAAAGACAAAGAGAATTTCTCAGCCTGAGCAAGTTTCAAAGGGAGAAATTATAGTGAAGCATTAAGTGTTCCTTTTCTTTTCCTTTTCTTTTTATTTTTACTTTTCCTTTATATTTAAACTCGAATTTACAAACACCCATTTTATCAACTTGGTTACGATATTTAGAGAATATTTTTAGGTTTACTATAATGTTGAATGTTGCATTTTATTTTTACATGTTATTCATACTTTGTTGTGTTTTATGCATTATGTTGTTTGTTGTGTTATAAAATATTCAAAAAGACCAAAAATATAAGTATTCAACTCTTAGATTTTAGCTAATTCGACTACGGTTTAAACTTCTGAAACTCACATTTATCGCACAACTCTTGGGTAAGTTCGAGGGTAATGATGTCTACCCATGAGTTACCTCGAGGGTTAAGTGCCCTCTCTATGCAAAATGACAAGTTTTATGCAAATTGAAAGTGTATAATCTTAAGACTTAAGAGGAATTAAATATTTGGAAGTAAAACTCACTAAATAGAGTCTTTCAATGCAAAAATTCAAATCATTTATTAAAAGATTACTTTTAAAATCAAAATATTCTAAGTGGTGAAGAAATTAAAGTTAATGAAAATTTCTCTGGAAGGTATAATTTAATAGGTATTTAAAGAGCATCCTAGCAGTTAATTGGAACATAGCAATTGTGACATTCCTTAAAGGAAATATAATTACTTGTTTCATTAATTAAATACACAAATTTAACTAAACACCAAGCAAAACTAATCCCTGTGGACAAACCCGTACTTGCACACTAACTACATCTGAACGCATGCACTTGCAGTGAAATTAAAATATTTCAAACACATATATTATCAAAAATGGATTGCAAAAAGTTCAGAATATTGGGTGTTCGACCTTAAACACTCACTTTGTAATAGTTTTTATAGTGATTAGACTAGGCTCAAGTTTCTTAAGCTTGGGGGTGGACGTAGCTAGTTGGTGAACCACCTAAAAATTCTCTGTGTGCTTTTATTTCTACATTCTTGTTACTATTTCTACATCAAATTGACAATATGTACGACTTTTTATTTCAAAATTCGTACTCAGTTTTATTTTGAATTATTCAATTCAACTTCGTATCAGTTTTATTGTTCAAATTTTGTTTACTTTGTATTTTCCGTTAAATTCATACAAAAATCATTTGAAATTTGAAAAACCACTATTCACCCCCCCTCTAGTGGCCATGATCAATCCTACCAGTTCCTACCTCTCAAATTACAATAATGAATCCATTCTCCAGTCCAGCTTCCCTTTTATGATCAGATCTTCTTCCTTCCTCTTCTTCTTAGGACGACCCTACCTCCTCCAATTCAAATACACCGCCTATTCCTACTTCCTATATTACAACCTTTGCGCCTATTTTCACTTCAACCTCTTCTTCTAAGTCTCAACGATCCTCTTCAATTCTTATGATTTCTGCCACCACGACTGAGAATCCGCTTCTTCAAGCTCCATCATCATCCTTGTCTTCGTCCCAATAGGTGTTGGGTGAAGATAGTTGTCTGGAACATGGTTTGGTAGGGTGTATAGATCAAATAACCTAGGCAAATCACTTGCTACTGATCCTGTTCTCTCTTCTACTCTGCAACCTCATTTGAATTCTTCTCAACCCACCCTGATGGATGTGGTTAGCCAGCTTAAAAAAGTGAAGGCTGACATATCAATTTGGGATCTTATCCAGACATCTCCCGAGCATCGGAATGCCTTTCTCAAGGTATTCCAAACCGCTCATGTTCCTTCTACTATTTCTCTAGACACTCTCGAAAACATCATGGCTTTGATGACCTATCTCCTCTTGGTATTGATCATAATCTCCCTCTACACATTATTGTCCAATTCCAAACCTTTTGGATCCCCCTCACAATGGTGGATGACAATGTAGGTTTAAATGTTTGTCCTTTGAGGACAACCCAATGTTTGAGCTATAAAATGGAAAACTTGCACTCAGTAGATATGGGCATGAGGGGATTCGATGATACTCATCACTCTACAGTGGGAGTAGTTGATATACCATTAATTGTAGGTCTGGCACAATTTTTAGTTCCATTTTATGTAGTCGATATCAAACCTTCTTTCAATCTTCTTTTGGGCAGACCATGGCTTCACAAATACATGATATTGCCTTCTACTCTCCATAGAATGTTGAAATATAGGTGGAAAGGAGCAATGGTCACCATGCTGGCCCACAATTTTTACGATTGCGATGCAATCATGCCTTCTTGTTCTTTGGTGAACTTCGTAGAACCACTTCAAACCAGTTAACCCTTTCACAGTTCATCCTTCCTAATACCCTAAACCTTCATCTAGACTAATAAGTCCACCCAAACTATGTGTTCTAAATTGTTTAGAGATTGGGGTTATTTAGAGGGGCAACCTTTAGGGTGATGGGGACAAGGTATCCTAGAGCTTGTAAATCCCAAAAGTCAAGTGCCCAAGGTCAGAGAAGGGGTAGGATATATAGAACCTATGGAGGAAAACTCCCTTGGTCAAATAACCTTAGTAATCCCACAACTAGGGAGCCTTGATTAGGAGAAGATAGTGGAGGTCAACACCTCTAACCTATCGACAAAGGAAGATTTTGAGTCAGAGGATGGTCTCCCCCTACTATTCTAGGATGCGGAGATACCATTAGAGGCTATAGTTTGTTTTATTGAGGAGGATTTTATTGAATCTTCAGACCTTGGGAGATTCATACAGAAAGTTAGGGGCAGCAATCTTCACTCTCTAGAGGTGCCTTGTGTACCCGTTGAAGGTACTACTCAATAGTAAACCTCTTAACAGCAAGGTTGCCTATCATTCCTAATTATTTATTAACAATATGTCTCTTCGGCAGAGGAAGAGAGAGATTATCTAGAGGTTGGAAGCCACCGTCATTCCAGCTTGGATTTTTCACCAACAGTCTAGAGACAATTTGAGTATTTATATAGTCATGGATATTTATAATTTAGAAGAAATTTTAGAGATGCAAGATCCAAAGTTTGAATCGACAAAAGACCCTTGGGTAACACAGCTTGACATGGATAATTGGGCTCAAGAAGAGTAGGCAACAAAAGTCAATTTAGCATCGGGTGATATAGTAAAGGAGGTCAAGGTTAGTGATAAGATTCCCCCACCATATAAACAACTGATTACATTGTTGAAAGAATTTTCAGACATTTTTGCTTGGGGTTATGAGGATGTGGAAGGCCTCGATGAGGAGAGAGCTATGCATAGACTGCCATTGAAGTTCAGATTTCGGCCAGTAAAACAAAAACTTTGGAGGGTGCATCTAGAGTGGGCCTACAAATTAAAAGAGGAAGTTGACAAATAGTTCAATGTCAACTTTCTTCAGATAGTGGAATATCCGGAGTGGTTGGAAAACATTGTGCCAATCCCCAATATTTCTCTTGTTGGCAAATAGCTTAAAATCTTGCGCAAGATGTCTACAAGAATCTCCATCGCTCACTAAAATTCATTAAACCCAAATAGTACATTAAATTAGCACTTAAACTCAACTCGCTACATTTAATAATCATGAAGTAAATGCATAATGTAAGGGTATTAATATGATTGGAAATGACTGCATAATAAAATTTTTAAGATCCTGTCTACTGTAGTTTACCCTCAGACTAAGTTCGAGGGTAAAGGTGTTTACCCTCAGACTAAGTTTGAGGGTAAAGGTGTTTACCCTCGGACTACCACGTGGGTAAACCTGAAATATCTTAAATACTTACAGATCTTGCCATCTGATCGTCTAATTACCTGATTATTCTTATAAAAATCATTAAGGCCCTATCGTGCATTAACCCTTTTTCTCACGACCTACGTTCATAGTACTCTCCTCCTCCCACGATATAGCATGGCTTCCACCTCCACCGCGCCTCCCTCTACTCCAGCTTCAAGATACGAGTGGATAAAGATGCTGAACTTCAAGAAGTTCAAAATGAATGTAGAAATGTGGCATAATGAGGGGCAACATAGGATCAAAGCCGCAATCAAGGAACAAGAATTGAAACTGGTAAGAGAGGATACTGTTGATTGTTTGAAATAGAGTAGGGAGGCTGACATCATATTGCCAACCTTCCTAAAGGAAAAGATAGCCTCTCATGTTGAGAGAGAGGTAGGGTAGGAGTAGTTAGCTTGCCCTAATAATCATTTGACACATGATTTAATGAAAAGGAAGTGTGTTTTCTGGTTCCATAGAGAAATATATTGTTTAGCCACCAACGGGTCTATTAAGATTAGAACTAAGACATATTTCTGCACCCCTTGGCAAACAATAAGAACTCAGAGATCCTTGTCCACTGAAGATTGGATGAGGTTGATTAAATTTGATCAGTTTGAACTTGTTTCATCCGAGTGGCATAAGGGTAGTTTACAAAGAGACTACATTGAGGAGAAAATTCTAGATGATTTAAAATATCAATTGAAATATTTCTGAACCAAGGTGGAAAGAGAATTTGTCACTCTTTCTACTGCAATGGTTCAAACTATTGATGATTACACTCAGCAAGTTTGGCAGGATGAGTGCACAATTAGGCCCAAGAAAAATGTGGATCAAAACATTGTCCGAACCAAGGCTGAGTTATGGTTTACAAAGGCTGTTTACTCCATCATCCAAAATTTAAACAGAGATGCAGTGGTTACTGATGATGTGTACACATGCCTCCCCGAGGACAGAGATGAGAGGGAACAATATGAGTTCTATATGCAGACCTATCTCTCTCTCAGGGAAACCAAGGAAGTGGTAGAGATTGCCTCACAGTGTGCTTTGTATGAATGGAGGCAACATACTGTAGAACAAGTTGCCCTAGCTGTGGAGATGGCAGAAGTTGATGCCCTCTAGAAGGTAGCAGAAGTTAAAGTAAAGGAAGAGCCTTGGGAGGCTGATTTTAGAGCCTACAATGAGATGATGGCAGGTCCATCTAAGCCACATGAGGTTGAGAGGGTAGTTGAAATGCATTTTGAAAGTAGTGTAGTGATGATGAACTCACCCTGGGGGAGTTCATTCATCAACATAGAAAGGCTAACCCTCCTCCCAGAGAATCACAAGTCCACGAGGAAGCTCCTCATGTTGAAGAAGTGGAGCATCAAGTGGAGATGCAAGTATACTTAGGGTTTTAGGTTGAATATTTGTTTGTTTTTGTTTTTGTTTTTTTTAAAATTTCTCCCTTTTAAGTGATTTAAAATGTGGTTTTGTTAAATTCAGTAGGAGGGATCTACTATTGGAGCAGTAGGTCCATTTTTGGAACCCCAAGATATTGAAGGGGTGAATCTAACAATCCTTGAAGCCATTCAGTTTGCTTCAAAGGAGGGTCAGGTAATCATTTAAGTTACATTACCTTCAAGTCTATTTTAGGTTTCTATAATTTTTACTTTTTATATGCATGTGTTTATATGTTTTCCTCTTCTTTTTTTTTATAGTGTGAGCCAACTTCCCTAGAAAAGGAAGAAGAAGCAAAAGAGAGAGAACGACAAGAGGAAGAGGAAAGAGCTACTATCAGTCCTCTATCCTCAAGTCCAATGCAAGTTGATTTGGATTTAGGGCAGACAGAGATTTCTACCGAACAGCAACCAAGATTTGGTGGAGAAGAAAATAGAGCATTAGTGATCTATTCTCCACCAACAGAACCACATTCAACTACTGTATAGGCATCAACTCCATCCTCCCCCACACATGCAGAACAAGCTCAGCAGCTAGGCACTAATCCAGTGATTTTTAGAGATGCTGGAGCTAGGGCTAAATTTCAGATTATTAGGGATTATGACATTTTATTCAGCAAACCGGTGGACTTTGATTTCATGGATGAAATCAAGGACTTACTGGAATTTTAGGGGCTGCTAAGAATCATCCCTAGGTTAGGTAACAATTTTAAAGCTAAAAATTTAGTTCTTGCATTTTATAGTAATCTGCATGAGGAAGATGGGGTTCTTGTTTCTAATGTGATTGATGTGAATATCTATTTAACACCTGAATATATCTTTGAGAGCCTAGGATTAAGGGATGAGGGTGTAGAGATTTTAGAATCTTCTACAATGGCTAATTGGTCAGAGCAAGATATGAAGAATTGTATGGCCATAAACCCTCAAATTAATTTGTTTAATAGGCTCAAACAAATGAATGGAAAATCTCATATGGTTGCATTAATCCTGATCAGAAAAATATATCAAAGATTTGGACATGATGTAGAATTTTCCGTCTTTGTAAAGATTTCAACATACGCAATACTAAATAGAATTCAAGTGAACTGGTATAGAATTTTCATTTCCAAGATCACTAGCATCAAAAAGAAGTTATTCTATGGTGATCTAATCTATCAGTTGGTGTCAAGTTCCTCTGATTTATCAGACTAGGCAGTAAAGAAATTAAAGTCTAGAGTGCTGACTACCAAAGACTTGAAGCAATTCTTTATAGAGGATCAACCAACACCACAGCTCCACAGTGAACCTTCCACGTCCCAACAGAGAGGATTAGCCTCTGTATCAGAAAAGGTGGACACCATGATAGATCAACTAGCTGCTCTGAAAGCAGAAGTTGCAGAACTAAAGTCCAGATTCCCAGGGTAGATGTATTTTCTTTTCTTCTAATGTAATTTTAAATTGAGACATTTGGAGAGAAAGCTCTCCTTTGATGTAATATTTAAACTTTCTTTTAATGAAATGAGGCTTTCAGATAGTTGAGCTCTGTTTGTAATTCCAAGTTATGTATGTTTTCTTTAAGTCTGTGTGTGTGTAATTGCATATTTTAATATTAAATTGGTGGTAATATTTTTAATCCCTTTTGAAATTTTTTTAGTTCATAGTCTGATGGATTAACACTTGTTGAATTAAACCATTTCAGAGAATTTATGCTTTTCCTTTTTCTTTTAAACATTCGTGGCACACTCGTATAAATTAAATGATTGCAGTTCAGAAATTTTAATCTCCATCATTAAGTTCACTTAATTGTAACTATCTTTAAATTCATTTGGATTATGAAACAACCCTTCTAAATTCATTCAAATGATTAACTTTGTTTAATTTAGTAAACCTTTTGTTTAGCAATTTTCATTTTCAGTAAAAAGAATTGTATTTGGTTCAGAGGGGAATAACCCTCGCATAAGTTCGTGGGTAAACCAGATAACCCTTAGACTTACACGTGGCTTATCCCCACAGTGTTTTACTTTACTTTTTTTTTTTTTTTTAGTTCAATCCAGTTCGAGGGTAAACGGGATAACCCTCGAACTAACTCCATGGGTAAACTAGATAACCCTCAAAGCGACACAAAGAAAAATGCAATAGCAGTTCGAATTAAACTCTTTTTACAAACATTATATTTTTATAATTATATTCATTTCTTTTGGTTCTTTTTTATATATATATATATTGCTTCACTCTCCTTCTAATGCTACAAACTCTACCTCTTTCCTCTCTGAAAATTTTAGAAAATGTTTTAATCTTTGACCATTAACTTTAAAAATTTCATGATTTTGCAAATCTTCCAAATCAACTGCTCCATAAGGATAAACATATTTAACAACAAATGGACCAGTCCATCTTAATTGTGAGTTTCAGATATTTAAACAATACGATTTGAATTAGCTGAAACTTCTACAAGTTGAATGCTAATATTTTTGATCTTTTTAAATATTTTAAAACACAACAAACAATACAATGCATGAAACACAACACAATATGAATAACTTGTAAAATTAAAATGCAACATTCAACAATACAATAAACCTAAAAATGTTCTCTAAATATCGTAACTAAATTGATAAAGTGGTGTTTGTAAATTCAAGTGTAAATATAAAGGAAAAGTAAAAATAAAGAAAATGAAAAAGGAAAGTACACCTAATGCTTCACTATAATTCCTCCCTTCGAAACTTGCTTAGGCTAAGAACTTCTCTTTGTCTTTACTTCTAGTCCACCTAGTCGTCAATCTGGCAAGCCTTCCTTTCAACCTTGAAATGAGACTTTGGGCGTCACTCCGCAATTACACCAAGGAACAAAGGAGGAAGCAACCAGCACCGAAAGTCTCTCCTTCAAGGATACGCTCAAGTTGAGAAAAGAACAACAACCACACTAAGGAAGTGATTGGAGAAGAGGAGGTCGTCAATCTCCTCTTGGAAGAAGTGAATGGGTGGAAGGTGGAAGATGGAGAATGCCTTGTGAATGGTGATTTGAGGAAGACGAGGGGGGTAGTTACATGGCTACGGGACTATTTTATAGATGGGCAGAGTGGCAGTTCACGAGCTAGTAGTTAACAAGGACATGGTGCATGTCTGAACGTGTGAGATCATTCCATGCAAGCCCACTTCTTTAGCCTATCCGTCCATGTTCTCCATGGTTGACCTCCAACTAAATTAATGTTCAATTCTGCTCTTATACAAACTTCCATGCAATTGCTCATCGAACTTCAATGTGGATATGTGAATGTGTGAATACGTTTTTGTTTTGTGTGAATATGGTTTTGTTTTGTGTGAATATGGTTTTGTTTTGTGTGAATGTTGTGTATTTTGTACATAAAGTTTCATAGTCTTGGTGTTTTGCAAAGTTCTGTTGACGAAC
>JAMKPZ010004144.1:0-29719 GCA_024699675.1 Amphibolis antarctica
TTATTTGTATAAGTGATTAAATTGTTATTTCAAGTGATTGAGTTGTTTGTATAAGTGATTAAATTGTTATTTCAAGTGATTGAGTTGTTTGTATAAGTTTGTGAAATATGACCGTAAAATGTCACATGAAATTTTAAGTTCACACATAATGAAAGAAACAGTGCTTTATGGTAAACAGCCGAACGATTGTATTAAAAGACCGGCATTTTAACATTCACACGTGACTTTTTAAGTTAGTTGCATACATTGTATAGCGTGGCCGTCAACTTAATATTTGAAGAGGTATATTTTACATGTCACATGCAAATTTAAGTTCACACGTGATTAGAGAAGTGGCATTTTATGATAAATGGCCAGACGATTGTATTAAAAGACCGGTGTTTTAACATTCACACGTGACTTTTTAAGTTAGTCGCGTGCATTATACAGCGTGACTGTCAACTTAATATTCGAAGGGGTATAGTTTACATGTCATGTGGAAATTTAAGTTCACACATGATGAGAGAAGCGGCTTTTTATGGTAAACCACCGGACGATTGCATTAAAAGACTGGCGTTTTAATTATTTAACTTAATGCTAAATTAATTAGCATTCGAATGTTCGATTAAGTGTTTTAAATGTTTAACTTATTAGATTAAATATGTTTACTATTTGTAACAGTTCGGACAAGTAATGTGAATAGATATAGTTAGTTAAATAACTGCCATATATGCATATAGTTCGTGAAATATAACCGTAGAATGTTACGTGAAATTTTAAGTTTACATGTGATGAGAGAAGCGGCATTTTATGGTATATGGCCGGACGATTGTATTAAAAGACCGGCGTTTTAACATACACACGTGACCTTTTAAGTTCACACGTGATGAGAAAAGCAGTATTTTATGGTAAATGGCCGGACGATTGCATTAAAAGATCGACATTTTAATTATTTAACTTAATGCTAAATTAATTAGCACTCGAATGTTCGATTAAGCGTTTTAAATGTTTAACTTATTAGATTAAATATGTTTATTATTTGTAACAGTTCGGACAAGTAACGTGAATGAATATAGTTAGTTAAATAACTGCTACATATGCATATAGTTCGCGAAATATGACCGTAGAATGTCACGTGAAATTTTAAGTTCACACGTGATGAGAGAAGCGACATTTTATGGTATACGGTCGGACGATTGTATTAAAAGACCGGCGTTTTAACATACACACGTAACCTTTTTAGTTCACATGTGATGAGAGAAGTGGCGTTTTATGGTAAACGGCCGGACAATTGCATTAAAAGACCGGCGTTTTAATATTAACACGTCATGTTCAATAATTGGTAGTTCCGTGCGTCACATCTTTATTTTAATGGTAGTTCCGTAAAATCCTTGACAAATGAAAAAGTTGAATACTCCTCATCGAATAGTACATAACATAATTGAAATTAAACACAAGAACACATGAAAAATAATCGATTGAAAAGAGAGTATTTTTAAATATTTAATGAAAATATTTTTTCAGTAATCGATTAAAATCGAATTATTTTAAAAAAAATTCACCCTAATATTTAAGTGAACAAAAATTCCACCTTAAATTATTTTAATTAAACACTACATAATTAAAATCAAATTATTTTATAAATAATCCACCCTAATATTTAAGTTAAAAAAAATCCACCCTAAAAAGAATTTCACCGACTACATAAAAAAGAGTATTTTTAAATTTCACCTACTACATGAGAGAGTTGTGTTTTTAAATTTCACTTGCTATATAAGAGAAAGTGTTTTTAAATTTCACCTACATAAAAAAGAATATTTTTAAGTTTTTAAATTTCAACCGTCGATCGACGAACTCCTACAAAACTCACTTTTATAGGCATCTACAAAACTCACTTTTGTAGGCGTCTATAAAACTCGTGCCTTCTTTTTAAAAATATTATCATATCTAATAAATAGTAAAAAAATAAAATTATTTAATAAATAATATTATAGAATATTATAATGCAGAGTGAAAAATATAATTACATCGAGACCATATGTGTTGTTTTAAGGTTATCTTCGAAACACGAGGATTACTTGTGCATGAGCAATCAGTCGTACCAAAATCTGTGTAGTCTGAACATCTACTCATCTGATTGCACCAACCCTAGGGGCTACAAAACAGAAAACACGCGTGATAAAGTTCAAAAAGATTTCCAAGCAAAGTTATACGACCGATTTGCAAAGGGGTGTGAGAAATCAAATGCAAGACGCACCATACCCATACAGATGCTTCACTCGCTAAAGAAATCAGGACAAGGGGCTACAACCATCCCATTGGTGTCTTACCTTTGCAGAAGTCTATGTAGTTTACGATTATCGTTACGGCATACGTAGATATTGGATAACAAAAAGGGCGACGAATGTTTTACAACAGCACGAGCATGGGCCATCATCAAGCGTATGAGAAATCGCTCTTTTTGACGGGAAACTTTCATGGATTAGGCGCAGCAGAGACACCGTCTGAAGAAGGTACACTTGAGACAGGTGCAAGTGGGATGTTTGTCATTGGCGGCCTCGGTAACCCGTTCGCCTGTGCAAGCAAGGAAGTTGACCCAGGTGGCAGCGATAATTGTGGTGCAGTCGGCGGCGCAGCACCATATCCTGCAGGAGCCAGTAAATTTGGATAGGAATCGCAAGGTAAACCATCAATATCAATATATCATTTCATCCCAACAATTACATTAGTTGACAAATGATAAATCATATGAGATGTCTGTGTGAGACGAAAGATTTGAAAACAAAAAATTAATTCTTTTTTACATCCGTGCATCTAAAAACTCAAGGGAAAAAATTATTTTTTAAAAATATGTATAACTAGATTTTCCAAATTTTCTCACCTCTTCTAGAAATTTGACATAAAATACTTCATTCAATTACAAACTTAAAATTAATTTGGTGACATGTTTTTATTTAACATTGTCAATGTATTTTCATATAAAAAATACATTATCAATAATCCAACATTATAATATTAATGAATTCATTTGTATAAAAATAATCATTTTTTTGGTAAATATGTCATTATTAAGAACTAACCCTACAAGATATTGTTTAAATGAAAAATGATAATATAGTGTCTTATATCTAGTAACCCTACAACGACAAGAGGTCTTTTCATGTTATGTAACTAATGTGATGAGACTAATGTTGATCCTAATTGAATGATTAGTATCTTAAAATTAATTAATTTTAAAGTAATCGGTATCTTAAAATTAAAATTACTTGTATGAAAACATCAATCAATTTGTATTGATACTTTTAAAATTTTATTTAAATATTAACATTTTAAAATTATTTATATTTTAATTGCACAAATTTTATTTACTTTTTGATCAATTCCTTTAAATAAAAATTTTCCTAAATTTCTCTGTACAAACATTCTTAAAATTTTCTGAATTTCTTAATTTTTCATTTTCCTTTCTGATTAAATTTTCTAAATTTTTTGTCATGCAAAAATAAACCCATAACCACCAAGAGCCCAAACCCAAACTTTCAAAAGAAAAAGAACCCAGACCCAAACATCTATCATACAAGAGCAAAAAAGGGAATTTCCCGCCTCTTATTGAGCGACTTCTCATATGGAGTGCTTCGAGAAATACAGAGGATATTAAGCTACTGTACTTTTCTGCCTTCGCCATGTAATATTAGCATAGTTATCCACAACGATCAGGAATATATTACCATTCTTATTTTTTTCAGTTGTCTTTTTATTTTTTATTTTCTCAGACTTTTCCATTTTTGCAGTTGCTAGAGTTCAGAATTTGTCTGTTGCAATTGTTATTTTTAGTTGCATTTACATGGTCAGAAGCAATTACGCCCTCTGACAGAAGCAGCATCTTGTACCGAGTCTAAACAACAAACATACCAGGACACGGCCCATGATTATGAATAATCTAATAATGTGATGGAAGAATAATTGAAAAAAGAGCATTCTAAGTTTCTAATAATAGATTTCTGATGGGTAAATTACAGTAGCTTATCGAGATTCCAAGGAACTAATGGATTTTATCATATTATCATGCTATCAGATGGAAGGGTAGAGTTTCAGAGTAGCATTGGAGATAAATAAAAAGGTAGTAATATGACGAGAGAATTAGTATTTCCATAGGATAGCTTGACAAAAAAGAATGTACAAGTCCTGATTTGCTTGCTGATTATGGAGAGTACGAAACAACAAATATTGCACCTATTATCTACCTATGATTCTTGCTAATGTTATAATGATGTTTAACGACAAAACAATTTATGTTCCACAAATCAGGTGTCTGCATTGGACAAAGTTTTCTGGCTTACAGCCAGAATGTTCACTTCCTGCCTGTACTCAGTGTTGAAAGGACCAGATACATAACCATCTCTAGTTTTGATTGGGTCCTCATAAAATTATAAAAGTCCGATGCTCCTTGTGAAGTTCCTATGAAACAGTTATTTGCTAACACAATCTAATCCAGTTATGAAAATTAATCAACTGGTGGAGCAGTTACTATGGAATATCAATAATACAACCAAAAAGTGAAAAGCAGAAGACAATGAGAAAAAATATATGCAAAGAGAATACCTGAGAGTGGTGGTTGCATAACAGGTCTGACTGTTGGCATTAACTGTGAATTTACACCAGGTTGAGGAGGGCCAGAAATTGGCATTACTGGAGTGGGTAGAATAGGTAAACGAGGCCTCTGTGCAGGGAAACCTGCAAGATGCTGTTGGAATGTTGCACCAACTTGTTGCTGGAATGCTGCAGTCTGACCAAGATGTTCCTTGATCTTTTGATCAATTAGACTCTGTGTTTGTTGCGCTTCGAATTGCTGATAGTACTCACGCACATTAGCCTGAAAACCCCAGTGGAACAATAATAAACGAAAGAGAAATTAAAAACAGGCTATAAGATACTCATAACCAAAAAACTGAATGTAAAGACAATGCTACAAGTATAGTACCTTGTGTTTGTACCCAGCATTGTGTTGCTTTCTGACAGAAGGCTGAAAAATACAAAAGAAAGAAAACAATTGGCAAATCTTGGTGCCGATTGCAGTTTTATTTTTTTGATCAAATTATTCATCATGATCGACCCAATAAATGTAAACAGAAGGATAGATGATCAAATGAAAGATGCTAGATGCAAAGATAAGGGACTTTGCAACATACAAGATGTAGTTCTTTTCAAATTCAGAATTTGAACAGTAACAGTGTGACTTTTTTTGAATGGATATAAGCAGTTTGGGATCACAAACAAACCAAATTCAGGAAATGGACAATACTTTGACACATACTAGTTGAATAAATAAAACAGTCATAAGTCAAAAACTGCATTATAAACAAGAAAAATATCAAAATACTAGTAAATCATTTACTGGAAGTCATAAAACAATGAATAATATTCTGGTAACCTAAAAATGCTTTGGATTTGGCTATAGTAAATACAGAATCAAGTTAATCAATACAGTATTAAACTAGGAATTAAGCAAGGACGCCTTTTATTATCTCTCCCCTTTAATTTGGAGATACATGTGAAGGATCTACAGGTATGCAGGACATATGGGTTACTTATGCAAGAGCTGCAAATTTCCCCATGATAAAACAATTATTTAGAAATACAAAATAACCTTTGGAAGTTTATGTCTTTGGGTGGCTACCAGCCTTCCATCTCAAATGTGTATAGAAGATAGTGACCTAACATGTTACATGATGAGCTCCAAAGTGATACCATCAATGTTCTCTTCTCATGTTGGGACTGCATATTGTTTGATTTTACTTCATTTTTGTCTCGAGAACTGCTGAGGAATCAAGGCAGATGGAACATGAGTATAAGCATGTCAGCCTTTTCATGCAACCTCTTGAGACCTTTAGATGCATTGCCAAAACCTTGGCTGATGCATCAAGTGTTGACGTTCCTGAGCTTTGTATTTGACCCTCTTCCATTTGTCACTTTCTATCTATGATGAATGAACTCATAGAAGCTTTGTTTCAGTAGGATTTTACATACTTCTTATGTCTTTCCATATTGGACAGTTGCATACATTTTATTGCCTAAATGCCAAGCACTAGGAGGAAAATTGTCCTTGCAACAAAGGCATAAAATTGCTCGGAAAGGAATAAAATTCCTCTTGAATGCATTTTATTATGATTAAATATTCAATTTTCATAACCACAGCATCAAACCCAACTTGTGAGAAGCATCTCATCATTGTCGAAGCAAACTAACAAGTAGCACAAAGAAGCAACTCAGAATACACAAATTATACTTTCCATGTCCATAAAAACAACATAAAAAGAATGGATTTTCAAAGCAAGGCAACGTCATACGATCTTACAGACACCGACACTTTCCCTAATTCTTTATCATCTATAATGAAGCCAATATCACAAAAAGACAACCGATTGACAATTCATTATACCCTTTCGTATAAAGAAACTTGAAACTAACTCCTTTCTCGGAAAAAGAAACGATTATTTCATACCTTATGTACACAGTGAACAGCAGAAAAAAAACCATAAAAATCTAGGAGCATTCGTAGATTACTAATGTAAGAAATTCCAATCCAAAGGGGAGATCAAGAATAATAATGAGAATCAACTTACGGAATCGTGTGTCAAGTAGGTGTCGCAGTAATCACAATAATACCTAAAACAAAAAAAAGAGACAATAATTTCAGTGAAAACCATCAAACGTCGACTGAAACAGAACGTGGATAGACGAATACCTAGGCATTGTGGCTCGCTTCCAGCAGTGCTGGTGATATGCAGAGATGACGGACAAGGACGCAAACCTAGACGAAAGATGGTAGACCCAAGCTAGCGAGGAAAGGGGCGCAGAGATGCACTGGCTTGGCGAAGAGAACAGAAGGTTAGGAATCGGAGGCGATGTATTTATAATAGAATAACATAAACACATTTATAACAGAAAAAAAAACGAAAATTGACATGTAAAGTATATACTTTTTTAAAAACATTATATTAAATTTATTTTTATATATTATTTCGTCGTTGGTGGACTCTGTAACTTCGTTTTACTATTATTTACTTTCGTGAATTTTATAATTAATATTATAAAATAATACATTAAAATTAAATTTGATATATAGACATATCGTTTTGACGAAATTTTTAAATAATAACCAAGAAGATATCTCTGTACATATCATGTGTAAACTTGCTATAGCTTTAAATGGTTCCAAGGGACTAAATCATACACAGCTAAAATAATGGTAATGTTACTTCCAATAGCCTCCTTTAATTTTGTTTTATTTATTACTTCAAAAACTATAAAAAATAGTGAGATAAATAAAATAAAATTTTATAATAAATTATGTGAGAAAAATTTATATAATAATGATAATACGTAGAAACTTGTGTAAAATTAGAACTATAACTTTTAAGATTGTATTTGTTAACAAGGTAATATAAAATTTTTATCGTATATTGTTTGATGTGTATAATAATTTAAATAAAAAAAAAGTAATAATTATACTACATCGAAAATCAAGCTATAGCTAAAAATAATAATACATCATCATACCTTGTCTTGCCTCGATAACAAACATAAGTGTTTGTGTAACTATAAATCATGAAAAAAAAATTCATAAGAATTTACTTTTTATTGACTAATTTTGTCATGTTATTTGTATATATAGAAAATGATGAAAAAATACAAACATATTTCCTAACCAAGGCCAATGTACATTGAAAATGATGAAAAACTGACCAATTATTGGAATTCACTTTCTTGAGTATTGTTTCTCATCATTCTACCTAAAAATAGATAAGAAAGTATAAATTCTGTTTAATTATTGTTATTTCTTTTACATGTATAAATATCTTTACTATTTCGTAGTTTTCCATTAAATCTTATTATTCTTATTTCTCATCCATTCTTAAATTCTCTTTTTTATTCACGTTTTTATTTTATTTTTATGAAATATGTATGGAATTTTTTAAGATTCTGTTTTGATGTTAAAATTATATTTCTTATGAAAGATAGAATTCTCCGAAATCAGTAAAATCAATTAAAATCAATTTTTTTTCAAATCATTCACTTCAATTTCTTTGAAACGTACTCTTACAGATTTTATGTATTGATTTTGCAATCGATACATCGAAATCTCGTTATTTTAACTCAACATGTTTAGTAAGATTAAATTATGCTTACTTTGATTGAGAGCTATTTTTTTTTGTTAATTTAGATTTTAACTTCAATTTTATATAAATTTCTATACAATATTATCACGTAAAATTTTATATATAAAAACTTACTTCATAATTTACTACGTAGCTTTAACATAATTTGCAAAATTAGAAAATGAAAAAAGTTTTAAGATTACTTGTACATGTGGAAATTTTAGAAAATTTATTTTAAAAAATTTATAAATTTTTATATTTTAACATTTCAAATATAATTACACATTTTTTTTGTAACTATAAGTTTAACAATGGTTAGGGAGATTGAGTAAAATGCACGAAGAAGTCAGGAAAATATGTCATGATGAAATTTTGAGAAATGACTGAAAAAATGTATACTTAAAGTGATAAAAAATTTTAAAAGTTTTTCAAAGTTTTTAAGATGTATAAATACCTAAAAATATTTTAAAAAAATTAAAAATTTTTTCTTTTAGGATTTTCACACAAACTTCTCCTGGATACATAGATAAACAGATATTTTTTCGCATGCAAATGAGAAATAAAAAAAAGAAAAGAATTGCGGTGACGAGGAAAGGAGAGCACGTGAATTGAAAAAAAGGAAGGAAAAGAGGAGAGAGGAAAGGAAATGAAAGAAAAGAAATAGATTTGTACTTTTGAAAATAATAAAAAATATAATTTTTAATTTATTATTTTATATTATTTATAAATAAAAAATGATGAGAGAGAAAAACAATTTTAAAAATTATAATGTAAATGTTTTCTTTAAAAAATGGTAGAATTTAATAAAGGAATAATTCTAAATATTTCCAAACAAAAAATAAACATATTTTACAAAAAAATTTAAGATAATCATGTTATGCTATTTGGTTTTTTTATTATTTTAAAAATAATTTTATTATATATTATTTTATTAACGAAAAATATTTTATTGATGTAAAAAATATTTTATTTTTTATTATTTTTAATATTTCGAAAATGTACAGGGAAGGCATATTTTTTTATTATTTTATTACTTGTATTGTATTTATCATTTTTTATTATTTTAATATTGTATTTTGAATTACGTGTCACTTGGGTACGTTGCATAAAAGAATTTTTGTTGAAAATAATAAAATCTTAAAGGTTAAAGGTGGAGTTTGTATTTTCTGAAAATTAATGAAAAGAAAAATTAGAAAAAAAATATTATTATTAAAATATTAAAAATTCGAAAATAAAAAATTTTATAAGATCATTTATGTACCTTATAAAAATTTAGAAAAATTTATATTTACTTTTTTTAAAATTTAAAATATTTTAAATTTTTAATATTTCAACAATAATTTTTTTTTAGATTTTTATTTTCATTAATTTTCAAGGAATACAAACTTCGCTTAAATATCTAATTTTTGCTAACCTCAACTTACTTAAATCGACTTATTTAAATGTTATTTGTTTCATAATGGAAATGCCATGTAAAATAAAAGAAAAGGTTGAAAATAAAACAACAAAATAAGAAAAGGTTTTTTATTCTAAAAATAGAAAAAATAACTCTCGTTCATTAAAAAAAAAAGGTAAATTAAAAAACCTAACGCATTGATGACTATAAAATTAATACGACGGAAGTCGTAACCAAACACAACTCGTGGCAAATTAAATCCGTACAGTTGTTGACTGTGAAATAAATATTAGATTAGCGGTAGAGAGATTTTTTTATTAAAATTTATAATTTTAGATTTAAAATTTTATTATTATAATAGATTTATTTTAACGTAATAATTTTTTTTAAGAAACTGTTAAATAAATATTCGATGTTCCCGCGAAATGGGGGCCGCACCACGTGTAATAAGATTCCGATCCGGCAAACCGTTCGATGGGCCGGGAACCGTCCGATCTTGGCCGCGCAAGAACCGAGGAGAACAGCAAAGCTGACGTGCGCCGGAGGAATCGCCAGCCGAGATCACAGATCACTTCCACGGTTTCCACCTCTCGTCGGGAGATACCAGACGCCGCCGCGTGGGACGCGCAGCTGGCTCGTTTGCGTCCGTCCCAAGGCACGACCGGCATTTCTAAAAAGCGGAGAAAAAAGGCAAACAAATCCCGCCAGAAATATCGGATCCCAACTAACTAAAGTATCGGTCTGTTCCGAAAAGGCGTCACGGTGCAAAGCATGTCTCGCTATTTTTCGTGGTCGAAAAGTTAATAATAATAATAAGTCGGTGGAGTTACAGGGCAAATCTTTTATAAATTCATAAATAAACTTTATATTAAAAAGTTAAAAGTAAAAATATGAAACACTATTACATTTATACTTTTCCGATATTAATAATCACAATCGTGTTGACAGGTAATATTAATATGTCATATATCATGATCGTGCAAAGTTCAACAGTTCCATCATTTATCATGATGTCATATTTAAAATATGATATTAAAATTTAATAAATAAGATATTTGTAGATAAAGAAGTAAAGTTATAAATACGAAATAGTATTAAACAAATTAGTTTTACATTAACTAGCTGTTATATGATTGTACTCAGATGTCTTGTATATGTTTTTATTCTATTTTTTTATTATAAGTAGCACACCTATGAAATTTCATTTCATTAGCTTCTGTTGTTTTCTTTAATAGCAAATTGTTATTGCTATCAGATGTCAAGACTGTCTTATATATTGTTTGGTTTCTACGAGAGATTCGAATGATGTAAAAACAAATGAAAAATATATATCTTTGAATTGGATCGCGGACTAGTAGCTCAATATATAATGACAACGAACGTGAGAAAAATTAAGGGTAAATATGGTAAAATAGATTTTCCAGATAATAATTAAGTTTTGTTTTATGTTATGAAATTTTGGTCAAACATCAATTAATTATGCTCAATGGTTTTCTGTAAGAGAAAAATGTTTGTGTAAACATGAAAAGATCAAGGTGAAAGGGCTAGTTAATAAATTATTAAAAATAATATTACCCCTTACTAGTTAACTTAAATAATTCTATTTTTTTTACAAGGTTGATGCTTTATTTGCCTTTAATGCAGGATAACTAGTCATCACGTCATACTTATGTTCGTAATTGATTAAATTGACCTTTTTAGTCCAATTTTGATTTCGTTTGGTAACAGAAACCTCAACTTTCTATATATTTTTATTTACAAATTTTTATCTTACAATTTATTATATAATTTTGATATTATTTGTAAAATTATTTTTAATTTTAATTTTCTATAGTTGTCGAAGCTAATTAGCTTAATGCATAATAATTTACTATAAAACACTTTATTACCATCTTTAGACAATTTTCTTTCACATTAACAAACTACATAGATTAATTGATGATTTAGATTACGTTTGATAATAAGGTAAGTTAACGATCTTTCAACACACACAAGTAACGAGGCGAACTCGGTCAATAGAAAATCCAATACCTGCGTAATAAAATAAGTCATTACCAAACATACAAACCTGTACTTTTTCATTCTTATGGTGTGATTGACTTAGACTGAAATGATCAACACACCTATCTTATATTGATTGCTATTAACGTTATGAGTTCCTAACCACACTCTTAAGGGGACCCGTTGATAATACTAGTTAGGTTAAACATGCTTAACCTGTGAATCAACTTTGTTATGTTCACATTATGTAAATTCATGCTTGTATAATATAGTCAGCTCAAAAATTGATGTGGGCCTATTTATGTGGGTAAAATTAGATAGAAATGAATTTACAATAATTTATTTCTTAATCAGAATTGAATTAAGTAAAATTAAATTTAATATAAAGATGTTTATACACATTGCACAATTGAATAGAATTTGAAATTTCAATGTTTGTGTATATGTCGAAATTAGACAGAAGTGAATTTATTTTTTATTTAAAAAAAATAAAAAATTAATACATTTCAAAATTTAATTATTCATGGAATATACTTTTTAAAAGATATAATGGTTGTACTATATTTCACCAAGAGAATGGTAGAAAGATTTTGCTCAATTCATAAGGAGATAGGTTGAAATTGAATTTCGAATATCCATTTTATATGAATTTCGTTAAATTTATCGAAGAAATTGAATTCTGTTAAAAATAATTTACACAAATGTCTGAATTAAATAAAATTTAATTATCTTTAATTCAATTTCTTTCAATTTCATATACACAAACTCAAATCCATCGTATAGCTAGAAGTTCACGACCAATCGATTACCTTTGTTTATCACCATCAATTATAAAAATTATAGTAATTATAATGTTATCCTATGTTTTGCCAACTTAAAAACCTCCGATTATTACACTTTTTTGATTTAATTAAGCACCAGAATCAAGAGACCTTACTAACCTTAATTCCATCGATAAAGTTTGTCATATTGTAATTTGAAATCCTTAATCAATTGATTTAGTTGAACCAGAGGTAAATCATACATTCTTGCGTGTTCATTTATTATCTTGGATTGGTATATTTGTTTCTTTAATTTTTTTTGTTGTATCATCTTTTTTTGTATTCCACACGATGCTTCTTTTGTATTTCACTTTTTTTTTTCTTTTTCCACTTTGATTTTTTTACCTTTTTTATTTTATTCTCCGTTCTCATTCTTTGCTTGTGTTTGTTATAAAACCTTGTGATGGTACATAGTAAATTAATTAAATAATTATAAAATATATAATAAATTATAAGAAAAAAATTTATATATAATAAATAATATAATATTAACGACATATAAAAATTTTATAAAAAATCTTTTCATCCAAATACCAAAAAAGTTTCTTATTTAATGCGTAACAAATATTCGATGATTTCTTATTTCATTTACTTATTTATTTAGATAATTATTTGTCATTTTTGCGAATACCAGCTGGGTACCATCCCACCCACTCCTTTGATTTACTTATTTAATTATTTATTTTATCCTCCCCGTTGCACTCGTCTTTCACCCTGTCCCCAACGATACAAAGCGCCAGACAAGCGACCTTTTTGAGGCCCACACTTGCTTCTTCCTCCAACAATCACCAGTGCCGATGGCGAAATCGCGTCCGCCTACGTTATCGTCGCTTGACGCTTGAATTCGGGACGAGATGTCGAGTGTGAGGGAGGTGCTGGACTTCCTCAGCAAGAACGGGTTCGAGAAGGCGGCGTCGGCCTTGCTGGAGGATGTGGTTGAGAGAGGCGTAGAGGTTAATGACTACCTGGTGCACGATCCCGTGCTCCCCCCGGTGAAGATCGGAGCTGATCGTGTTGAGAATGCCGGTACGGGATGTGGAGGAGGAGAAGGAGAAGAAGAAGAAGAAGGACTGGAGGCACGCTGTGGTGGGAGTTCTCCTATATTGGATTCTTCGTTATCGTCTGACGAGTTTGTTAGCCTCGGTTGCTCTCCTGCAGAAGGTAAGGGAGTCTGGATTGGGGTTTCTTATGTCTTCCTCGACGTTGACGCAAGCAAGGCTGAGAATTTTTGACGAATTGCGATAAGTTTTTTATTCTTATAACAAGTGCGAATTTTAATTGTTATAGTATCATCTGGTTCGTATATATTTTAGCGAATTCAGAATGATTGTGGTCTCACCAATTCATAAACTTGACATTGTTGTTGTAGACCTTATAGAACTGAACAACCCGTTCGGGCAATGGCATACCATGGCTGCTGATGTTGACGATTCTTCTAGCGGCATTTCTGAATTTGGTACAGCTCGTGACTACACTTTTCCGAATATTTTTAGTGATAGTAATTGGTATGATGAGAAATTTGATGGCTGCTCGTGCGATCCCTACTTGATGCGGAGTAGTTGTTCAAGCAAGGATGAATTTCTAAAGAACATACAAGCTGATCATCAACATCGGAAGAAGAGGGATCCATATTTTGATCCAGAGATGAATATTTTCTGTTTGAATAGGCCAGAAGGTGAAATTGCTGCAGGGTGTGAGGACTGTACCAGAATGTATGGTTCCTCAGATTCTCATTGTGAAGTGAAGGTTTGCTATGATTCTTCAGTGGGGGTTGGTTCCTCAGATTCTTCTACTCACAATAATTCTTTTATACCTCACAAAGGAAGGAAGGCGCCAGAAAGTGTTGATTGGAAAGATGACTTGTCAGATCACTCATATAAGAAATCAGTAGAACAAATAGAGGATATTTGGTCACAGCCAAAAGAAAAGGAATTGTATATCCATACTTCTGCTTCTATTGATGAGGACAATGTTCAAAATCCCAAATCTTGTTATTTGGAAGGTGATTTGTTTGATTTTTCCATTCAAGATTTAAAACCATCCAATGAAGAAAAAATAATGAAGCCATCACTGTCAGAAAAGGATCTGCACATGCTTTCCGTGCCTTCAATCAATGAAAGTGTTGCTGCAAGTATGTGAATGATCTTAGCTCTGTCTCATGCATAATCTAAACATCCATACAATATATTTTGTCACCTCTTTTTACGTACAAAGTGACACATGGTTGTAATTCAATTGCATGTTTATATTGAAAAACTGCTTCCAAATCCTCATATGTTCTCATATTTCAGGTAATCGGAAAATTTAGTTTAATTAGGGCTAAATAGTAATGCTAAGAAGATAACCTATATCCTACTAATGCCTTTTACATGTTTATCAGTAAAACAATGTGATCAATCATTTGCTGCCTATCAGCTGATAATCAACATCAATGCAATTTGTAGCAAATCTGGACGTTTTCAACTTCAAAACAACAGATGCAGTTAACTAGAATGATTATTTAATAGATGATTGAATTTCACAGAACACAAGGTGTCTTTTGTTCTAAAATATGATGTAAGCAACCAGAATTATTATAACAAAAAATGCTGTTTCTGTTCACGTGAATGCAGATAATGGTCAGAGATTTGATCACGAGGAAGGGAAGCTTCCAGATCACATTGATGAAGGGTGCCTGATAACTGGTGTAGATGGCAACAATCCCCATTCCAGTCCTTTTCTACATTATAATTCAGAAAATCCATTGCAGTCAGATTTAACACATGCACATACATTGGACACTCGTGAGGAAGTGCCTACAGATCACCAGGACCAGCAAATTACTATAGAAGCAAAAGAAGACTTTGGTAATCATAGATTCTATGGTCAAGAAGACAATGACCAGGGATGTGAAATATTTGAACTAAGGATTATACATCGCAAAAACAGGTCTATTGCTTGATACTTTTTGTTGATTTCCTTAGTGTTCAGGTTGTGTATATTGATCTCAAGGATGACATATTCACATTTAGGCAACACTCAACAGGACTGGATTCGAGGAGGACAAAAATTTTCCAATTGTTATGAATTCCGTCATAGCAGGAAGGTACTATGTAACTGAATATCTTGGATCAGCTGCATTTAGCAAGGTTATTCAGGCACATGATCTTCAGACAGGAATGGATGTGTGTCTTAAAATTATTAAAAATGACAAGGATTTTTTTGACCAAAGCTTGGATGAGATTAAACTCTTGAAGCTTGTGAACAAACACGACCCTAATGATGAGTGCCATATTGTACGCCTGTTTGACTACTTCTATCACCGGGTATGTAGTGACTAAGCATATTTATTCTGATACAGTTGCATCTTATGATAGTTTAAGCAAAATATTGGTGAGTTTGGAAACATCAAAATTTAAATTTACAAATAATTATTTATTATTTAATGATTTTAAGAGATACCTCATCAGGCATATATGTCATATATGTACTCTTATGTATTTATGACAATCTAGACCCTTGATATTAACTTTTCAAACAATAATATTTAAATTGCAGATTTCAGGGAGATATGTAATTGATAATAGGAGGATCCTCAAGATTTAATCTTGTATAGTGACCTACTCTCTCTCTTTATATTTTCCCCCCTCTCCTCAGTCCTCATCCACAACCCTTGTCTCATTCCCCTCCACCAAACTTCGCATGTATTACACCCACTTCCTGCTCTGTTGCTTTCTCCAATCTTCATCTACTTCTCAACCATGAAGTAACATTTATCTCTGTTGCCACCACAACTCATTGGTATTACACCTTGCTGTGTGTTCTCATTTTCATAATGCTTTTCTTTCATCTTCTCTATTCATTTATTTTCAACCATGCACCATGTGTTCTTTCCATGCCACTCATGAGTAAGGGGCAACAGGTTTTTAATTTTTTCTACGTTCTCTTGTGAGTCATTTTCTTGCAGCACCTTGTGCTCAGTTTATTTCCTCAAAATAGTTTGAGCAGTCATTGCAACTTTCTGCACATGATACTTTGAAATTCTATTTTCAAGCATACCATAGAAGTCATATTTGGATTTTCAAAGTTCAAAATAAGCTTCATAGTTGTCCATGGAAACTTAGACATTAAGGCTTTGAGTGCAACTTATTGTACACATTATGATTTGAAAAGACGCATGCCTTTGAGATGGTACCATGGGAAAAGACACATGCCTTTGAGATGGGATCATGGGATATGCCTTCCTGCCTTGTTTGTGAATTTTCTTGTTGAAGCTTATTTCTTCTGGCTTTAGCACAATGTTTTTTTTGGATTGGATGGATGTGTGTGTGTGTGTAAATAATACATATTATTATCCTCTCCCCAATCCTTTGCCAACTCTTTAGCTCCTTCTGTCTCCCCTTCTTACACAAGCCTTAGTCATCATCAATAAGTTTCACTGTCCTCTCTTGTGATTAGCGGTATAGACAACCACAATATCAATACAAGTATAATAGATAGCTTTAGGTATTGAGCTATCATATGTTCCTCTTCTCGAAGTTTGGGTTGTAGTGGTCTCTATTACTGAAAAATATGTAGCTTGTAAAATTTAGAAAATGGATGAAGAAAATGATGTGACATCTAACTAGATTTGTAACATGGATGACTATCATACTGTGTATCATATTTCTTTATTATCTTCTTAATATTCTTGGTCTTAGATACCAAATTCTTTATTCTTATTGTTATTAATAGATGCTTGTTTCAATAGTTGGTACTCTATTTATAATTGTCATTTGTGATATTTTCTACTATAATGTTTAATTATCTTGATTTTTTATACAAAATTGCATTTACATGTTGTGGAATATGTCATGTTTGTCTTGAGAGTTGCCTTTTGCCTTTAAGAAGACAAAATGTCTCATTTGTCTCACATTTTTAAATCATGGTTGCAATTTAGCACTCACAATAATATTACATCCATGCAAGAATGGTAAAACCATATCTTTGACAATTATTTCTCATGCAGAGATATATCAATCAAAAGTCTTCAGAAAAATGTGCAAACTTCCTTGAAAATTTTAAATGTTAAATGGGTTTTTATAGAAATATCTTTATTATTTCTTACAATTTGTAATATACCATTGTTATTCTTGATTTTATCTTAATACCTTCTTTGCATCAAATTTGCTACCTATATATTCTTAGGTTAGTTTAGTCATTAACTTTTAAAATTACATGATGATGATGAAATGGCAAAGAATAGGAAAAGGGAGACTATATATCTTGTTAAATAGTGACACATTAGACAAATAAAAACAAGGCTTACATATATAAAGAGTCAATTGATTTTGAAGTAAATATTTGCATTTCAATTACCTTGAAGTAATGATTAAGAGCAAGAATACTATAAGATTTTTCAAATGATTGTTTTAGTCATTTCACTCTCAGTTAATATCAAAAGTTAAAGCCAAGTGGCTTGTGATCTTGGTGGTGAAACGTTACATGTTTATGCCAAAGGTCATGAGTTCAAATCTTGGCACATGAAAAAAATGAAGAAAAGATCAAAAGTTAATAGTAGCGGTCAAATTAATGCAAGGGTGTTCAGATAACAAGTTTGAAATAATGACGGCATTAAGATAAAATCAAGAATAGAAAGGATATGTTGAGAATTGTTAGAAATAACAAGGATATTGTGATAAAAAATCTTATGTTAAATTGGTGTTATCTTTCTTATCAATTAAAACAAAACTTGTGCTTCAGATTTGGTTTTAAAAAGCCATTGTAGTGATGTAAATGGAATAAATTTCAGTGGGATACCAAATAGGTTTATGCATTTAATTCTTAATCTGTTTATGTTTGCTATCTAGATAATTTGAATCCATCTAAAATAATTGGTTGAATATCTAAATTCACATTTTTTAGCATTATCATGAAACATCGAGATTTGGGTAACCCAAAACAGTACACCCGAATTTGGATACGAGTAAAATACCTAGCACAAATTATATTATTATATTATATATAATATAAAGGAAGCTTCTTCACAAAACAATGTGAAAAAGTTCAATAATTTAGGATAAAATTGCAAATTTTTGCACATTCTTCTACTCCACTTGTATCCACTGCATTATCTGTTATTGCTTTTAATTCCACCCAATAAGATTTCCCATCACAATTATTTGTAAAGTTTTAATTATATGGCATACAATTGTAAATTTCCCCACATTATTCCACTCCTCTACTTGTGACGATTACATTGTCTCATATTGCTTTTAATTTCCCTCATAGCCTTATTTACGTGTATTAACATTTTGATACTTTGTGTTATATTTAATAAAAGGGAGTCATCCTCATCACAACAATTTGTAAATTTCTAATATTTTTTTATATTATTCCATTCCTCTACTTGCACCACTACCACCACCTTCTCTCACATCCTTATTTATCTATATTAATTTTCTTTGATCGTTTATGTATATTTGTAGATATGTTTTAAATTTCTAATCTCGCTACCTAAAAAGAGCCAAAATTAAAAATAGAAACAAAAGAATATTTCTTGTAATTCTTACATAAAACTTCAATATGCATCAAAAGCATAAATATTTATTTGAATTTTTATATAGGGTACTTTTGAAAATAAAATTTATGTTTTATTTTTTAGATTATCGAGAAATAATGGCTTTTATTTTTGTGTCACTTTCATTTCATGTACAAGTAGCATGCATCTACAATTTAGGTTCCTTTTCAAACGATCATGATACTGTGAAAAATGCTTTTTCTTTACCATATTGAAATTCATATTATAATTGATTATCTTTAAATAAATAAATTATATTTATATATATTACAATGGATAAAGATTAGGCTAATCACTAATTATTTGAAAATTAGTAAATCATAAACAAGTAATGTCTTTTACTCTGTTATATATATATATATATATTATAAAAGCATTATTTAAGTTAATAATTATAATAAATCATTAATAAAATATTATCTGTGTTAAAAATTATTAGTTTAAAAATCAAAAATAAATTTATATGATTCCTAATATGCATTTTTAAATCTATCACATGTAAATTAGCTCATGCAAAGTATGGGACTATTTGATACAATAAATCAATGTAATCAAACTGATAGGAAAAATGTTAGATATCATAAATGACAACATCTGATTATTATTAAAATTAAATTAATTATTGAATATCATGATAAATTAAATGTAATTTTCATTTTAAAGCATGATATTTTAAATCTATTTTTGTTTTATGCCCTCTTTATTATTTTTAAAAATCTGTTTTCATATTGATGGATGTCTAAAGTCGTTCAATGGATTCAAGTTGGTGGAATAGTAACTAAATGGATTGTAATCGGAATATTGGATTTTAAATGACAGATAGCATATACATATGAATTCAGTTTGGAAATTTTCCAACATGAATTTTAGAATCTGAATTCAGTTAGTTGGATATTTGATTCAGATTTTTCATTTCTAAATGAATTTAGATTTGAATTGGATTTTGATTTTTGAATATCCATTTACATGCTTGTCAAAGTAGTTTTCGATTTCAAGTCCTTTGTAGTCTCTGTGGGACCTCCTTTAGGTTTGATGATGTGGTCGGGAGCCACAGTCCAAATTTAGCAAGGCATCTGATACTTTTAATGACCACCATATACACAGTTTTATTTTTTAAAATTCCCATTTTTGGAAAAATTCTATGCATTTTGTAAATGTATATTGTTTGATCAAAGCTATGTTTAATCTCTAAATTAAACATTTAAAATAAAATTTTATAATTTGATTTTGTTTATCTCTTTCATTAATAAAGGACAGACTTGTCCCAGCAACCTTACCATTTGTGGAACAAAATCCTAAAATTCATAAACAAGTGGTCCTTCGGCAAGAGATTATATGAAGTTCAATGTGGTTGAAGAAAAATAATACAAGAATCGGAGAAGAAGAAATAAATCATAGGAAACTTCAAAAAAGGAAAACTGGCAATGCGACACACGAAAAAATTGGACAAATTACTTGCAGGAAAATCAAATATCATCTAAATGAATTTCAATCTCATTAAGTTGGTCATGTTCAATTCTGCAGGAACACCTCTTTATTGTGTGTGAATTACTGAAAGCGAACTTATATGAATTTCAGAAATATAATCAGGAGTCTGGTGGGGAGATATATTACACACTTTCAAGAATACAGGTTTGTAATTGTGATATGAAGTGGAAAATGATTTTTTTTTTTAACATTTACATTGCTAAAAGTTTTTTTGGCTGAAAATCCTTATAATAATTAGAGAATAAAATGTTTGTTGGTGAAACTATTGAATTTGCCCGTACAGTGATAAGTGCATTAGCTATGCTTTAATATGGTATTCATATCATGAAAATATATATGTTCAGCACTTCAGCTAGCATACTACATTTTTGAGGTTATTTGGAACTTGGATAAATTGCATGGAAATTGAGTATTAACTAATGTTGTGCATTCTGGGTGGAAATTCTAGTATTTGCTTTGGCTTTGTACAATAAATGGAGTTGAAACAAACAATGTCATTGAGTAATGCTACTTAAGGGTAAGACTCGCACAATTTCATTCGTTGTGATGATCTCCACCACAAAAATACATGTGATATAGCATTTCTTTTTAAATTATATATCAATCAAATTGAAAGAATATTTCCATATAGCATGGAACCAAATCCACTAGACAAGAAACATTTCTATCAGTAAATATTTCAAAATAATGTTTATTGCAGAAAACCCATTCTGGTGCAGGATTGTTTTTTTTTTTTTCCTTCTATCACCAGTGTAGGTCTGATATCGATATTTTCATCATGATGACATGAAACAACTCCTTGTTGTAAACGTAACAATACTGAATATTCATGTTAAAAAGATCTAGTTTTGGGAGATGTTCATGAAATTTCATGACATCAATTGCAACAGAGAATATCAATCAACATGTGCCGTATATGATAGGACTTGAGCTTTTTCTGGGGAATTATTCCTTTTTAGCAAACATTCCATTTAAAAACAATCCTATGTTTTCCTGGATATGGTGAGTTCTTAGTATTAGCAATTATAAGATTTTTTTTTTGAAATTCAATTACATAACATTGGATATCAATTAAAGCATGCTAGAATACTGCAGCTGCAAAAGTGTTGGATGCAATAATTTCCGTTTCTTGTGATGCTGTTAATCCGTCATTCTTTGCACAGAGAATAGCTAAACAGTGCTTGAAGGCATTGGAATACTTGCATAATTTGGGTATCATCCATTGTGATTTAAAGCCAGAGAATATTCTGATCAAAAGCTACAGAAGATGTGAAATTAAGATCATTGATCTTGGAAGTAGTTGTTTTCGGACAGATAACTTGGGTTTCTACGTTCAATCTCGTTCATATAGAGCCCCTGAAGTTATTCTTGGTGTTCCATTTGACCAAAAGATCGACATTTGGTCTCTTGGCTGTATCCTGGCTGAACTTTTCTCTGGTGAAGTAAGTTCCAGGTTTAGCCATTTCTCTTCTATATCACATACACATACACACAGAGAATCTGCAATTGCTTAATTGGGTTAGATTATTATCTTGAAGGATTCTATTTTTTACAAGGGATAAAAGGGGTTGTTATTCTAATTGTGCACTTTATAATTTATATTACTTTTTATAATGTGTTGGATTTACATGGCTATGCTGCTTTACACATTTTTTGCTCATGTGTTATTGACATGCTTGAAATAAATAGTACACGTTCATGTTCTCCAGCTACATAAATTACCTACGTTTGGCAAAAACACTGGTATATGTTTAAGAAGCAGAGGGAAACACACTTTTAACACATTAAGGCAGCTAGGGACCTAGGCAATGGCCACAATGTCGAGGAAACACACGATTAGCCAATAATTTGGCTCTTGCTCATGGTTTTTTATCGTAGCTGTTGGTATCATAGATGCTTATTCTCTCTTTCTAATAAAGTATGAAGCCAATGTATTTTCTTCTCTTTCATAAATAACATCCCTGGTTCATTTGCTGAAATTATCAACCCTAACTTTTTTTTTTAAAAATGTACACAGTTCGAAATCAATTTGCAAACTGGATCCCTTGAAAAGAACAAATTCTAGCTTTCCCAATGGCTATTTTTTTTGCTAATGAAAAATTGATTATTCCATTGAACAACAAAGAAGCCAGCTGACCCAACTGTAAGAATCAGATGTTTTGTCAAGGAGAAGAGACAATTCAATAGGTTCATAAAACACTCAAACATACATCTTTCTGGGATATATGGAGGAACCATACAAATGCCAGGATAGTTACATATACATACATGACTGCCATATGTCAAAATATCTTAACAAAAGTCTTAGTGATAATTCTTAAAGGTAAATACAACGGCAATAACAATCTGAACTAATCCTACTATATGAGATTGGTCATATAATGAATCCTTTTTTTCTATGTATTTCTATTTACAATCAAATTGATAAAGTCTTAAAGGTAAATGTTGGAGATAAATATTAGAAACGAGTAATAGATATGTTATGGATCATTAGATTTGTATAATTATTTGTATCTATTTAGTCTCCAATATTCCTCTATATGGGACAACAGTAGTTGCAGGTAACAATCTTATCATTCTTTTTCCTCTTAATATGGTACCAAGGCTTGGGTTTTAGGAAGAAAAAGGAAAAAAGATAGTAGAAACTTTAGCCACTATTGTTGTATCATTTTGGTGGTGCTAGGAGCCCCTACAGTGTGCTAAAAAACTTGATCTTCCATTTATTACCGGACTTCAATCACTTTGATAAAAGCAATCCTCTTCCATTCTTACCTGTTTCAAACTTTGGACACTCTTTTCACATTGTTTTCTCACAGGTGCTTTTTCCAAATGATTCGGTTGCTACGTTGCTTGCTCGTGTGATTGGGGTTCTTGGTCCTTTTGACACAGAGATGTTAGTGACAGGCCAGGAGAGACACAAGTACTTCACAGATTCCTTTGAAATTTATCAAACGAATCAGGTTCGTGTGGTTTCTTTCGTTTCTTTGAAGCACATATTTTGCAAGTTATGCTTCTAGTTTTATATGGAATTCTGATAACTGAAAGTCCATTTGGTAATGATCACTTGATTCAACAGAAAATAAACTAGCATTTTCAAAAAAACAAGTTTTAAAACTTTTTTTTTTTTCATTTAGTATTTTTAGTTTAAACAACAGCATTTATAAGCTTGTTTGTAAAAATAATTTCACTTATGAATAACATGTTTGTAACAATTATTGAAAACATGCCAACTTATTTTCATACTTCAGTAGCAATAAGTATGTACAAAAATGCATGTCAAAAATAATTAAAAATTCTTAAACTGATACTGAGATTTTTATAAAAGAAAAATGATATTAGTTGGAATTTAATGAATAAATTGATAAATTTTATTAGGTGACTTACATGTTCAAACCCTTATTCAAACCCTTATTCAAACCCATGTCTTCTAAGATTCACTTTCTTTGTGTATATGACTATATGAGAAAAACATTTTGTGGAGAGAAAAAAATAGGTAGAACATTGATATGTCATTAATAGAGGTAAGGTCTCTTTATATGGAGATTACATAGATATGACCAATGACACTTAACTAATGTGAGGAGACTAAACCTATTTGTAACATAAACTAAGAAACTCTAATACATATACCTGAACTCTAACAGTCCTCTATTTTTGTGTTTTCTTTTATCCTTTTTTTAATTTTCCTTTGCCTTTTTTTGCATCCCCCTTTGTTGCCTACAATCCTAATGGGTGCAATGGCGGTAGAGGAAGGTAATAGAGACACGAGAAAGCGAGAGGTAGTCATGCCCTAAAGAATTGAAGTGGTAAGATCTGTGTTCATTGGTTGCGTACGAATTGAGTATGCACCCTTCAAAGATTCGAGGTGGCGTGAGTGCGTCCACTGGTGTGCATGAGAGATAGAGATGCTGGAGAGGTTGTCACATGCTGGAGTCCCAAAAATCTACATGACGAGGGTGACGTAAAGGAAACCACATATATAGAAGAGAAACAACTTGAGAAAGAGAGTGTAGGGACGAAGAGTGCGCTTGATCGGAGAGACTGCACGGAGAGAGAGGCCTAGCCTACAGTAAAGGAGGAGACGAAGAGAGAGAAGGCAATCACCAGATTAAAGAGATTGTTAGATGCTTACAAATTTAAAGGACAAAATAACAAATCCTTCACTTTTTCTTATTTCTTAATATAGTATCAAACCTTAGATTTTAAGAGTCCATTTGTGTACCTATAAAATAATTTTTAAGAAAATTTGATATATTTGAAAAATAGTTTCCAATGAAAAATAAAGAAATTTTTTATAATATAAGTATTTATGTACCTATAAAGATACATTTGCATAAGATACTTCAATCATAATTTGTTTGAGAAAATTACATATGAAATTATGTATTTTTATCATTTCACGTTACTTATATAAACTTCATTCTTAAAATCAAATTAAACAGTATAATGCTAACAATAAAATATAAAATTGAAAAAATTAATGAAATAAATGTTCTTCACAAATCAATAGTAAAATAATACAATAAAATTTCTATAAAATAACATACAATTGAGAGAGGGTGTGGCGGATGAGATAGAATGGTGATAGACAAAGTAGTGACAAATAATAAACACACAAAATAGTGATGAACAAAATGATAAAGGTCGTGAAATGGTAATGATAGGTTTAAAGTTGAGGGCGAGAGAAAGACGAAAAAGTTAACGGTTAGGTAAAGTTGAAAATTTTTTTTTCAGAAGATTGAGGATTTGAAATTTTTTTCTACGATAGTATAAATACTTATTATAAATTTAAAAAATGTTTTTCTAAAAAAAGTTCTTCCCCACGTAAAAAAAAAGAAAAGATTCCTTTGCATAGTCGTCCTCGCAACCACTGCCACCCACTTCTTCTTCTCATTCTCCTCCTTCGCCGTAAAGCCTAGCGGCACTTCCGACTCTTCTCCGTTCACACACAGTTGGGACTCCTCTCCGCTTGCGATGGTCGGCGACTCTACTCCGCTCGCGGATCAAGTGACTCCTTTGCCTCTTCGGTAGGCGAGAGCGGCTCCTCCGCTTGCGTCTACGAGCGAGACACTCTTCCTCCTTTGTCGGTCGATGAGCGATCTCTTCCGTTTGTGCACAAAAGAAGCAATTCTTTTGCCGCAACTCCCGTAAGCGACTACTCTGTCGCCCTCTGATAGGCGACTCCAGTTCCGCCACACCTCCCATAGGCAACTACTTCGCCGCCCTCTGGCAGGTGACTCCTCCGCCATGTCGGTTCGCGTAAACGGTTGCTCTTATGTCGCGACTCCCATAGGTGACTGTTCTTTCACCGTGACTCTTGCAAGCGACGATCTCTTGCGCGGCTCTACTCCGGATGTCATCCTCCTATCGCAACCAACTACACCCATTAGGGTTGCAATCGAAAGGTTGCAAACTGATGGATGATGGAGAAGGAGAAAAAAGAGGAGATGCACGTGCGTTGAACGTGTGCAGAAAAAAAGGTCTCCTCTTCTTGTTCTTCCTTAACACATTTCTTATGTGATTATGATTGCATTATTAAATCATTCATTATGGTATTGGAGAACACTACTTATGATAAATATATCTTTGATATTGAGAATTTTTTGGCTGTAATTGTTAAAAATCGTGATTATCATCTCAAACAAGCAATTGATAATCATTCTTGTTGTTTCATGTCTTGAATCATAATTTGATCTTAATTATGGTGTGCATGGTTATTTGTCCTTAGTGTGAGGAATATAGAGGTACTTAAGGAAAAGTTTTGAGCAACATCCAGCATATTATTGACATAAACATTAAAATATAAATTACAATATACTTTAAATACAATGAAGGTTATTTTCCATCTATAGTAAGAATTTTGACCTTTATATTTTTTTAGATTATTGAAAGACAATATTCTAGCAGCCACTCTTGTCATTTTGTTTGTTTTTTAAAAATACTGCTACATTTTCAAGTACCCTCCAAGAAACATTTTCGCTCCCTCACTTCATCTCATTCCATCTCACCATGCCTATCTCCTGTCTAATTTCCTTCACGTCTCTGTCTTCGCTTGCCTGATCCTCTCTTATTAGTCCCCTGCTTCATTCAGGTCAATCCATGCCACGTCTTCCTCCTTCTGAGCTCCTCCTCTTCCCCAACTTTTGTTTCTTCATCTCCCCTACGGAAGTCATTTGCATGGGCCAAGCCAATGTAAGGCATGCCTTCTCCTCCCTTTCTGGAGAACAAAACCCTGAACTTGTATTGTAGCCAACTGAAAGAGTGGAGAGATGTTGAGCATGTGACTTCTGGAGTAAAGGATGATGATAATCAGAAGGAATTTCCTAGGATGGACTAGCAGCACTCATAAGGATGCCAATGCATGCAACAGTTTCTTCCTAGGATGGACTAGCAGCACTCAATGCCTTTGCCTCTCACCCGACAATCCTAATACCTAGTGACAATATGAAGAACTCTGAGAAGTCACAAGGTTCGACCAACACCCTCACCCTTCCCACATAAGGATGGGATTGTTGTGTTTTGACATAGATTTTGGGTGCTATGGTTTGAATGTTGTTGCTCGGCTGGAGTGAAGTAGCTACTATTCTGGTCTTAATATTTTCTTAGAGTTGTGCAGCTTTTTGTGTTTTTTTGAACTTTTTCTAGTGCTTTTAGTTGCAAATGGACTATTTGTGAATTGTTTTTATTAATGTTTTTCTATTCTGTGGATCTGAATGGAAAATAACAAGAAGTTGATCTTTCCTTCTTTTGAAGTCGCGCCTAGTGGCTGCTGGCAGCACATAGCTGCCCAACATCACAGGTTAGAAATCTGTGGCCGATCTTGAACCTGCGATTTTGCAAGTGGGCACTGATGTGCCAACCATTCTGGTACACCAGTTGGTGTGGAGTTGATCTGACTCCGGTTTCCTATATATTGTCTTTTCTAGATGAGTATTTCATCTTAATTTAGATTTTGTTCTTCTCTTTCTTCTAGATGATTTGTGCTGGATTTCTAAATATTCTCTTGTTTTATGTTGAATGGAATGGAGTGAAAAGCAATTGATTACAATGGAGAATTATGTAGAAATGGCCAAATGTGACCAGAAAATTTTTTGGATTTAAATCGAAATTGGAATTTAAAATTAGAATTGTACAAGGGATCTGGAGAAAGATCTTTGTCTGATTAGGAAACAACAATTTTGATTTGACTTTCTTTAAAAAGGAATTAGACGTAAGTTAGAGGGCAGTTACGAATTTTCAGTAAATGGGTTGGTCATGTGGGAGGTCTTCCCTTGATATGATAGATCACGAAACACACCATAAGACTCTTTATTTGAATGAGTTCCAATTTTGGTTGGGACGAATTTCAAGCCTATATGTAACTAATTTCTCTAACTATATGGTGAATGCCCAAAGTTACTCTAATCACATGGTGCAGAATGCCTAGACCCTGCATCCTATTCCTCTCTTTTTTTGGACTATTTGTTTTAATGTGGTTCATGTTGTTTTTCAGGAGAAATACCGAGTGGAATATATAGTTCCTGAGAAGTCATCTTTGGCTCACCAACTTGATTATCCAGATCCTGTATTCGTCGATTTTCTCACGTGCTTGCTTCAAACAAATCCTCAAAGACGGCCAACGGCCGCAGAGGCATTACAACATCCTTGGCTTTTCCACACATATCAATAAGTCTTCTTCTAGCGTTTGTTAGACAAGTCACGTGCACCGTGACTCGATTGGGAAAGCGATCTTCCTAACGAAAAAATCGCAATATATTTTCCTTTATTTCACGTCCTTGTAAAATTAACTCCACGCTCAGTTTTGATTTTGTGTTTTGTGAATGTTGATTACGTATACGGATCAAGAGAAGGTATTGTTAATTATGCGCATCATTTATTGATTTATTTTATCATTCAGACTAATTTTGCGAATTCAGTTCGGAGAGCAAAAGTGCTTAGATTTTACGGACAGTGTACCAGCTTCTGCTTTTCTCACGAAGAAATAGTATAATGTGAAAAATGGTTCTGCAATTATTTAAATGAATTTATTTTTACTTAAATATTAGTCAAACGATTTAAATTGTTATGTTGAAGTAATATTATCTTCAATGATCTTTGTTGTTTTTATGTAAATTGATTTTTAACATATTTCTATTATTTTATGAATTTACACAACGAACTTCTATTGTCATCTTTAATAGACTTACAAAAGTAGATTTTGTAAGTATTTATAGAATTTGTAGATTCTAGCATAATAATGATTTTTTTTATTTCGTGAAAATTCACAATAAATAAATCAAGTTAAAGCATTATCAAAATCAAAAATATTTTTACATTATTTGTATAATGACTATGTTTTTACTTAGATTTGGTTTACAATTTGTACACTTTTCTACTCTCCCTTTCATTCTTCATGTTATTAATATTTTGACACAACAATTTAAAATCAAGGACTCCGGAGAACATTCTTATTTTCTTAGCATATCTTTCTTTAAACAATATGGTTCTTTATATTTAACTCAATCTTGATATATTCAAAGTCCTTTTTGTAGAGTAAATTTAATTGATTTTAAACCTGTTGATTCACCCATCGTCCTAGCAAAGTTAGACAAAGACGAAGGAGATTTTCTTGAAAATCCCACAGAGTACAGGTAAATCGTTGGCACTCTTTAATATGTTACTTTAATGCGCCCTGACATTGCCTTTGACGTCAATCAAGTGTATCAATTTTTACATTGCCCAACTCCAATTATATGGTTACAGTTAAAAGAATTATTAGATACTTGAAAGTGACGATTAATGTTGTTTACTTTATTCTCCTATCTCTCTTTAACTTACTACTTTTAGTGATGTATATTATATTTAATTGACTAATCTAATACCAATTATTGACTTTAGCATCAACTATGCTAACTTTTTATTGGATCATTGATCATTTAGAGAATACTATATTTTTCTAAGTTACAATCTAATCTCCTAGTATGCGAAGAAGCAAGTTGTTTCTTGTTTGTCAACTGAAACTAAATATTGTAGTTTTACTTCAACTATCGTAGAACTTTATTAATTATTTGTGCTTTTTCACAACCTTCATATATCAATTTTGACTCTACCACTTCTTTGTGATAACTTGTTTGCCATTGTATTTATTACAAACCCTATGTTTCTTGTCTACATGATATATATTGAAGTTGATTTTTATTTCATTTGTGAAAAGATGTTTAACAAATAACTTCTTATCGAATATGTTTCTATAATTGATCAAATTATCAATATTTTCACCAGACTTTATCCAAGTCACTTATATTATTTAAAAACCAAACTTAACATACGTCAACGATCATGTTGAGATTGTGGGAGGGTG
>JAMKPZ010004145.1:0-45421 GCA_024699675.1 Amphibolis antarctica
AACAAAGCATATTGATGTGAAGTATCACTTCCTCAGGAATGAAGACAGGATAAAGATCAAGAAGATCAACACCCGAGACAACCCAGCTGATATGTTTATCAAAGGGGTTGTAGAGAGCAAGTTCAAGCATTACTTGGGCTTACTCAACGTCTACAGTTACTGCTGACCCTTATGGGTCATGATGGCTCTCATTTGTTATAGGTGGAGCTTGATGGAAGTCAAGGTGGAGATTTGAAAAGAATATGACTTACATCTTGTTTGTATTTTGCTTGATTTGTAACTTAATGTACTCAAGGGCATTGTTGGAATTTGGGGCTTGAGTATAAAAGCCCTAATTCGTCCAAATTGAGAAATCAAGAAGAAGCTTTTGTTCCTTGCTTTTTCTCCTTGTACTCACCACCTCCAATAGTGAAACCCACCAAGAGAGCCATCCGTGGAGTACCCAAAGTGAAGGGGAACCACATAAATCCTTTCATGTTTGCATGCTCATGATCTCCTCCTTCTTCCCCGCAAAAATCGAAGCAAACAAAGGCTAGGCGCACGGGCGAGGAGCTTCAGAAATCCGGCAACGTCCTTCCCAAATCTGAGTTTTTTGACCTCGATTTGAGCCCTGATTTCTTCCGAAATCATAGCACTTTTGTTCATGGAAGCACAACATGTAGCAATATTCTATGCACTCATATTATAATGAGGTAACACGGGCTTGAAGTGCCATCCAATTTGCCAACTCTAGCGTACCTATACTAATAGAGGTCACAATAACTGGGCAAGTCATTTAAGTTGAAATTATATACGCAATACTCAAACCATATACCTAGCCACTAACTTTGTACTTTTGCACAAAAAGAATGTATGGAGCTTGACAACCCATTGAGATATCCATACTAATAGTACTCTTAGTCAAAGGATGGTTCTTAGGCATGGCAACTCATCGAAGTTGTCATCTTCCATATGCGTAGGCATAGCAAGCCATGTAATTTGCCCTCACTTGCTTGCAATTTCATAAGAAGCACAAAACTGCCTACTAAGCCATCACTGGTGTATAGCTTCAAGAAAGTGGTTACACAGACTTAACAACCCATTTAGGTGACCATTTTTGGTGTATTACTTTGAAAAGAGGGTACATATGGTTGACATACTATCTACGTAGCTTCAAGCTATTACTCTTACTCTAGATTGGGTGCAAACACGTCCCAACCAATCCAAGTACCCCCCATCATTGGACAATACAAAAAGTGGGAAAATGGGTGCAACAACACATATAAGAAAAAACTTTCTACGAACTATTACTCTAAAGAGGATACACGAGCATGACAATCTTTATTTAGTGGTACAATATAAATATTCTTATTTGAAAGGGGGTAATTAACAATACATATAAGGTATCATCTTCTATGTAGTCTTGCTCAAAAGAAGGCTTGCTACCTGACATCTCATTTCAGCAGTAGCGATTTACAAACCCCAACTCTAGGAAGGGCTCACTAGCATGGAAATCTTTCTTGGAAGCTACCTTCAATGTACTCTTACTCAGAAAAGGGTACAAGGACTTTACAAAACATCTCGGTGCCATCTTCAGCATCTACTCTCATTCAAAAGATTGCAAATAGCTTAATTTCCCATCATAGTGCATTATCTTATGAACTCTTATCATAAAAAGCAAAATAGGTATGAAGAGCCATCCAATTAGCCAACTCCAATGTACATCTACTCCGTAGAGGTTACAAGAACTTGGCAACTAATTTAAGTGGTAATTTTCCTTGGAATGTTATTGAAAGAAAGTAGGGTACATAGCATTGACAAATTGTCTTGCTGGCCACTATATTTGTACTATTATAACACAAAACGAATTTACAGGAGCATGACAACCCATCGAGACAACAATAATCTATGTACTCTTAGTCAAAAGATGTGTATCCCTACTTGAAAGAGGGTACAAGAGTATATATAGACATGGAAATTTTTATTTGGTGCTACAATATGTGTATTCTGACTTGAAAGAGGGTACAAAGGCTTAACCACCCATCTAAGGGGACATCCCATTTAAGAGGTAGCCATTTACGTTGTCCTACACTAGGTAAGGCTCCCTTGCATGGTAATTTGTCTAGAAAGTTACCATTAACGTACTCTTGCTCAAAAATGGGTAAAATTACATTACAAAACGTATATGTGTCGTCTCCTATCTACTCTCATTCAAAGGATGATAAATGGCCTTGAGTACCCATCTAAGTGGCAATGTTCTATGTACTCTTATTATAAAGAGGGAAAAGGGCATGAAAGCATACACGAGCATGGCAACTCATTGAAGTTTTCATCTTCCATATATAAAGGCATGCCAAGCCATCAAATTAGCCATCACCCATGTAATCTTTTTGAAAAGTGGTTACATGGACTTGTCAACCCAACAAGGTGGCCATCTTCATTGCAGAACTACAAAAATGAGGGTACATAAGGATGACATACTATATACCAAGCTTGTAGCTATTATTCTTACTCTAGATTGGGTTCACATGTGTCAAGTAGCAAGTTGCAGCTTGTACACGTGCGTGACAACACATACATGTTGCAACCTTCCACTTAGTCTTGCTCGAAAGAGTGTACAAGAGCTTAACAACCCATCTAAGGTAACATCTTCTTTGCACTCTTGTTCAAAGACTATTTGCAACCTAACATCCCATTTAAGGGTAGCCATTTATGTATTCACAAGAATGGTAATCTATCTACTCTCATTTGAAAGATTATAAACAAGCTAGATTACCCATCTTAGTGGCAATATTCTATGTACTTTTTTTTATAAATGGGTAACATGGGCTAGAAAAACCATCCAATTGCCTAACTCCAATATACATCTACCCCATAGAGGTTACAAGAACTTGGCAAAATCATTTAAGTGGTAATTTTCTATGCAATATTATCGAAAGTAGGGTAAATAGGGATGACAAACCATCTTGCTAGCTACTATGTACTTTAACACAAAAAGAACATATAGGAGCATGACAACCAATTGAGATAGCCAAAATCTATGTACTAAGTCAAAAGATCATTCTTGAGTATAGCAACCCATCGAAGTTATCATATACCATATGCACAAGTGTAGCAAGCCATCTAATATCCCTTCACTAGCATACAATTTTCATAAGGAGCGTACATGGGCCTACCCAGCGATCAACAGCATAATCATTCCTAAATGTGGTTACATGGATTTGTGAATGCCACAAGGTGGCCATCTTTGAAGCACCTCAACTAAAAAGAGGGAACATAATGCTGACATATTATCTACTTAGCTTCTAGCTATTATTCTTACTCCAAACTGAGAACACATGTGTCCCAAACAATCCAAGTAGCTATTATCATTTTGTTGTTAAGTAAAAGTGGGTACATGTTCATGACAACACATACAAGTAGTGACCTACATACTCTTACTCTATGGAGGGTATAGGAGTGTAAAAATCTTTATTTGATGCTACAATCTATGTATTCTTACTAGAAAGAAGGTACAACGGCTTAACAACCCATACTTTAAGGTATCATTTCTATGCACACTTGTTCAAAAGATTGTTTGCAGCCCGACATCACATTTAAGTCTTAGCCATTTACGTACTATTACACTTGGGAGGGCTCACAAGCATGGTAATCAAGCTTGAAAGGTACTGTCAAAGTACTCTTACTCAAAGAAGGTTAAAAGAGTGTTACAAAACATAAAGGTGTTGTCCTCCAGTCTACTCCAATTCAAAAGATTTAAAACGGGCACAATTACACATCTACGTGGCAATATTCTATGTACTCTTTTTATAATGTGGTAACACAGGCTTGAAGGGACATCCCATTCAAAAGATGGTTTGCAGCTTGACATCTAATTTAAGTGGCCATTTACATACTATTACTCTAGGGAGGGCTCACAAGCACGGAAATCCTAATTTTAAAGCTGCCATCAGTGTACTATTTGTTGACCCCCCATACTTGGCTCTAATTGGCTATCAAGTAGGCACACGGCTGTCGGTGCTAGTTAGCAAGTAGCTCCATCACCCAAACAGAACTTCCATTTTTATTTAAGCCTATTGTAGAGTAAAACCTGTAATGTTACGACTGAGCGTAAAGTAAAGTCTGTAACGTTAAGGCTGGGCGTAGAGTAAAGTCCATAGTGTTACAGCCAACCCTAAGGTAAAACTCATTGAGCCCCCATACTTAGCTCCGACTGATTGCTGAGTAAGTACGCAGTTGCCGGCTTGCAAGCCAGTACTAGGTGCCTGGCTACTGACTTCCTAACTCTCCTTTGGGTGAGAGGAAGTTCCCCTTAGTCCTCTCACAATGAAAATCCATTATTTGCCCATTTCTCACAATGGAGGCTTGTTTCCGAATCACTTTTTGAATGAGGTCCCATTGTCATTGTACCTGGTCACCACACATGCCAAGCCTTGACTTGGATGCCTGGTAAGTATGCGGCTGTTAGATTGCAGGCCAGTACGTGTCCCCAGTTGCTGGCCTCCACTCTTTCCCCTTGAATCCGTGCATATCTGCACATATGGGGCCTTATGCTAACTTCCCAATTTCAACGTAGAGTTAAGTTTAACTCTCTAATTTTAGCAATGTTTTAATGGGGTAGTGGAATTTCCTCTAGTGAAAAGGGAAATTCCACTAATCCCCCTACTAGGGACTAAGTCTCGGCCCATGACCCAATGGCCAGTATCTTCATCTAACAGTTGGTACATTCGTTCTGAATGATGGACTGATATTTGGATGGTGTGCTATAATGGGGTCACCCAGGCACCACAGGATCAGAACGAGTGATGTACTAAGTTGACACTGTTTAAACCTTGCACCTAATGAGTGGTGTAAATCCTGAGGTAAAATGGAAAGTATGCCTTGGGATACCATATCTGTATCCACAAAGGCATAGGAAAAGACCCCTATATAAGGCACACATGTCTTTTCCATGAAAATGGAGGTTTTTTAAAGGCTTCCAAACCCTACGGAGAAAGAACCTTAGAGTGTTGGCAATGAAGAAGACCCCTTCCAACCAACGCCAAAGCTCCTTTTAGGTAAACTCCAATGCCTCCAACAAGGGAGCTCCTCCCTAGTGTCGCACAATGCTGTGCACACCAAGGAGGATGACCACCTTCCTTCCCTTGCCATAACCTTCTTTACAACTCCTTTTCTTTTTTTTTCTTTTTTGTGGAGTTGCACCCTCTACCACGGATGAGTGGAAGCTTAGAGGGTGCTCTTGGGTTCAATCCTTTGGATATGCTCTCGAAAGGCACACCCTCTCTCCTTGTTTGGTGAATCCCCCAAGGACGAGTTGAGTACTATTTTGACATTGTGTTCCCTTTTTGGTTCTCCTTCTGATGACTTTCCATGCAAGAACCCACTCTTCTTTATGCGTTTACCAATCATTTTCCTAGCCATGTGTGTTCGGTCATCATCATCGCACATCATCTTTGCTCTCGTATGGCCGCCTTCTCATGGTTTTCGTTGCTTCTCTAGTCTTTTGAAATTGGGTGCATGAGTCATTGCACCTTGAAAGAGAGGCAGCATGTCGGGCAAAATCCTCCCGCATACCTAGGTGCGAGTCAGCCAAGTGATAGTCTTACCAAACCCTCAGCTCTTCAACTAGTAGTCCTTAGCGGTTGCTACCGTGAAGAGCAACATTGTCTTAGTGGTCTTCAGGTGAAAAGCAATGGTCTTGAACCCTGGGTAGGCAAACACAATTGGCAGTCACGTCATCATCCGGAACCCTCTTTGGCTACCACCTCCTGGCAAATTAGTAGTTGGTGTATTCACCCGGCCTTTCGCCAAGCGACAATGATGTCTTTTATTTTTATCTCATCTCTCCTCTCACTAGGTCTCACATGAATGCTCACATTTGAGGTTACCTATTCATCTTCTAGGAGGAGTAATGCTACTCCTCTCGATGCCCTAGTGGATCCTCTAAGATGAGGCCATCAGCATGGATCCTTGTAGACTTAGGTCAGGCTGACTAGTACATTCCCTCTCGAAGTCAAAGAGAGGCTAGGACTACTTGAGCTATCTAGGTGTGCCTAACACCTTCCCAAACAGTACCCTGAGTCTCCTATCCAATTCTCTTATTTTCGTAGGCACCATTCATTTTCATGATACTTCACATCATTATTTTATGTTCTCTAAGTTTTTATCCTTTTTTGATGGTGGATGAATCCTTCCCCATCAAGTTTTCCTTGTTTTCTATGCAAAAACAAAGTGGCGACTCTATGTCATGAGCCATCCACCTCGCATGGCGTTGCACTCCACATAAGCACTTCCTTTCTCTATACCTCAACCCATCCATCGGTGGGGCCAGCAGAAGTTCATGGGTCTCGAGGTGATCACCAGATGAAAGAGAGGGTACAGATTTTTGGCAACTTCGCTGGGGAAACTTGCTGCGTTTTTTGGTTAAGTAGCTCAAACTCTCTCCAGGTCAACCTTTTGTTTTTCTTTCCATTTCTTTTTTTTTAGCATGCTTGGTGCATTTGCTAAGCACTTCCATATGCATTGAACCGGCCTATACTTGCTCCTTTCAGTCCTTTCAGCTCTTCCAAATCTTGTTGGCTCCTCTCCTCCAAACTTGGTCCCAAGCAAAAGCGCTGGCAACCAACTTTTCTATGGCGTCCATGACATCCCCTTCTGTCACCATGGCTACCTCTGTGCCATTGTCTATGGTCTTCAGTCTACTAGCACTAGTCGTCACGTGGACCAATTTCACCAAGTTGCCTATTGTGCCTATAGGAGCCACAGGTCACTCCCAGGGCCTAGATGAATTAGCCATTGCTACACTTAACACCCACCTCACACGGCATCCTCCGTCACCCACCTCTCCAACCACCCTCAAACATGGAGGTCATGGAAGGGGTCGGTGCTTACCAGCAGCCCCACTAATGGTACTTTGAACAAGCCCTACTAGCTCAATAGTTGGCACGATTCCACTAGTAGGGGACTAGCTCGGTGGTCCCACCCAAAGCAGCTTTCCACCTCCCAGAGGAATACGATGTTGTCACATCCATCGTGGCTGGTCAATTCCACCAAGCGCCCTTACAACTGGTTGCCGCTACTACCCCTCTGCCAAACTTGCTGGGGTAATTACTCCAAAGGATGGCTGAGTTGGAGGCATCATTCTAAAACAAGAGGCCCGACCCACTAGAACTCTCATGCTCTTTCTAGAGCCTCTACTTTTATCTGGAGGAAATGCTACCTCCCGACTTCAGGTTGCCTGAACTAGTAAAATACAACAGGCACAGTGATCCTCAGGCACACCTCAGGGCCTACTATGGGGACATGGCGGTGCTGCAATACGAGGACAAGCTCCTCATCCGCCTGTTCTAGAAGTCTCTCCAATGACCTGCCTTGTCGTGGTATATGTCCTTCGACTTAACAAAGATCAACACCTGGGAGCAACTGACATACATGTTTTAGGAGTAGTATGCTTACAACTTAGATTTGCCATCCAAGTTGGATGACCTCTGTAGCCTTCGCCAATGTGACAATGAGCCATTCAGCAGCTACGTTGGTAGGTGGAAGGCCTTGGCATCCCAAATCTAGGACAAACTATTCGAGGAGGACTCAATAGACATTATAGTGCAAAGTGCCCAGCTGTCGCTTGGGGCACTCCTTTGCATCTAGTCGTACACTACCTCCTCACAACTCATCAAGGCCAGTAGCCACCTTGAAGGGTTTCTAAAGTCTGAAAGGTTCTCGCCCTCCCTTTCAGAGCCAACCTAGGTGGAATGGTGCATCCCAAGCCCCTACTAGCTAGCAACAACCAAGGTAACAACCACGACATTTAGAGGAATGACATCAGTAGGCCGACACCCGTTGTAGTGGTGGGAGCTACTCCACTACCATACTAGCCACAGTAGGTTTACACTCCGGCCTCGAAGTACCGACCACCGGCCATCACCCCAGTTCAGTAATTGGTTTATGTGGCCAGGCTGGCCCAAAATTAGTAGCTGTGGAGGCCTAGGGCTCCACCACTGACTACCGCCCCCTCATCGCTTACGCCTCGACAGTGGTAGCCATCTGCTCCCGGAATTTCTCACCAAAGGAATTAGGGTAGAACAAGGCCTACATCGATGCTAACCAATAGTGCCCCGCACAACTACAGTCACGACAGTAGCGTTAGCCACCTATGTAGATGCAACAGCCTTGCCCAACCAAGTATACACCACTATTAGAGCCACTGAGCTAGGTGTTCCTCAAGGCATAGGTGCTGCTGACACTTCCACTAGTTAGGCCACCCTTGGTCATACTCCCCTGGTGGTACAACCTGCAATAGTACTGTGAGTACCACCAGTTTGCTGGCCATGCGATCGACCATTGTAGGTCACTCAGGAAGGCCATCCAGCGCCTCATCGATTCAGGGATGACTAAGCTTCAACAACCACTCGCGTCGTTAATGCCAAGCCAGCAGCCCTTCCCAAATCATGGGGAGGGTTTGCAGGTGAACACAGTTCTCTTGGATTCTTGGAACAAGCGACGAAATCCAGTTGAGTCTATCTAGCCAATGTAGCTGGCATTCGCATCGTTGACTAGATGGAGATAGTGGACGAGGCCGTCCTTTGCCTCCACACAATGGCTGGAGAGCGAGCTTGCCCAATCAAACTTGGTCAATCTTATACGTTCGGCCAGTGACCTGCCAACTCTCATCGAGTTCCGGTCATTCTATCGCTTGCTCCACCTGTCTGTCCTTACTGTCCATAGCAATAGGAGGAGGAGGAATTCTTCATGACTCACTGCATAACAAGGGCTACCACTGATCTCAGGAAAGCCCTACATTCGGGTTGGGCCCATGGTCACTTTGGCAGGCCATGCAACAAGGTAGCAATCCCTATCATCAAGGATGTCAAGCATGGGGACAACCGTTTCGGCCTGACCTAGGGTGGTCATCTACTCACTAGCTACCCTAGTCAAGATAGCCATCTCACGGGTGCTCCTCCCAAGGTCCAAGTCGTCGGCTTTCCTCCACCTATCACTGCTCCATCTAGTGTGGTCACCCTAGCAACTCCATCCTCGATGCCTCTCTAGGTGTACCTGGCAAGCCGACCATTCCTACCCGTGACCACTCTGGTCACTCCAACGATGCCCACCTTCAAGCAACATAAGGGTAAGGAGGTGGTCAACTCTTCAACTCCACCTTGCTCTAGCAGCTGCCATTAGCATGCACGGCCATCACAAGGTTCAGCTAGGTTTATCAAACCAAGCTACATTAGACAAGGATTTCCATATTAGGGGTGCCAAGCCAACTATCCTTTGGCATACGACAGCCTGCTCCACTAGTAACTGCCTCACCAGTGTCGACCACTACTCTATTGCCACCTAATGATATGTTGATCCAGTTGCAAGGGATATGGGCCTACATCTCACTCTGGGATCTCCTCCGATCATCCACTGAACATTGAGAGACCCTACTCAAGGCCTTGCAGGTGGCCAAGGACGACTAAAGTCTCACACCTAGTGCGATAGAGGAGATGGTGATGGTCCCTTCCTTCTTCTACTTCTCAAACCTGGATCTTTCACCGACGGGGACCGATCACAACCTATCCTTGTACATCCGAGTGTAGGTCAAGGACCTTTGTATCCACATGGTACGCTCCACCAAGCTAGGGGCATTGTCGTCCTCCCACTCGTGGTAGGGCTGGTGACTTTTGAAGTTCCGATCCATGTGGTGTACATCTCACCCAGTTACAACCTCATACTGGGGAAGCCTTTCCTCCAACAGAATTCATCCACCCACCACAGGATGCACAAGTTCCTATGGAAGGGGGAAGTTATTAGCAAATTGGTGGACGACTACCACAATCTAGAATAGTCTGTGGCCGCCATGGTGTCTTTTGGGTCACAACACTTGGCGCTCGAGTAGGGCACCACCTCCTTAGCACCCAACCTCTAGTTCCCAACCACCTTCGACTTTCTATCCTGGTGCATGGAGCCTCTAGCGGTCACTTCGTAGCTTGATTAGGAACCTGAATATGGTCTGCTGTGCTTGTTTGGGGAGTCTTCCACAAACAGTGAAGGCCCAACCCTTTGCGAACCTCCCCTATCATCGTCCCTTCCTCACGAGGGGGACTTTGGAGCTAGACACCGCATCCCATTGGTTCATACAAGGAAAGGGGTCGATAAGGTGCGCTACTTCCTCCTGTCCCTCGACTTAGTGGTGCTAGCCCCCACCTAATGGCCTAGGTGGGTATTTTCCAAGCTTGTCAGTCATCCTATGCAAGGAACAAGCTTGGCAGCTTCTACACCCATCACAATGGAACCCGTGCCATTAATAGCAGGGCTTGACATCCCACATGCAAGACCCACCTACAGTTGTGTCCTTAGCAGTGACCAACTCGGCAACCCATTTGAGTCAACCAATTCCACCCCCAGCATCAAAGCTTGGCAACCTTGTCAAGCCTCTAACCCAACACAGGCCAGAGCTGGGAAACTTCCGGCAATCGATTCCAACACACGACAATTGACAACCTCAAACTGAGATGTCACACAATAGGGCTAGGTCAGCCAGCCTATCCAACATCTATGGCATCCTCAACCTTCAGAACACTGGCCAACATCTCGAGGCAGAACTAGGGGCATTCTACCCCTTCCCCTCCTCACTTGGCTAGCAGCCAGACCAGCAGGTGAGCAACGGTCACACGCCCCAAGTAGGCGAATGTGACCAGCTAGTCACGTCATCATCTGAGATCCTATCCGGCACCCACCTCTTGGCAAGTCGATGTATCTGCCTGGCTTTTTGCTAGGCGAACGTAACTAGCTAGTCACATCATCATCGAGGATCCTATCTGACATTGGCCTCCTAGCAAGCCACCAGCCAATGTATTTGCTTGACTTCTACTAGGCAAACATGACTAGCCAATTGCATCATCATCCAAAATCATATCCAACTTCTGCCTCCTAGCAAGCTGGTAACTAATGTATCCACCCAACTTTCCGCTAGGCAACCAAAGGGCAAGCTCTAGTCAAGCGGTTTATCTAGCACCTTTACCACCCAAAGGTTAGTGGTCAGTGGAAGAGTTAGTCAGTTGCCCACTACAAGATTTGAAACTCAAGGAAGCCAGTCCATTTGAACCTCAGGGATGAGCAAAATAGAAAAGAAACCAAGGTTAGCAAAGAGATACCCGAACCTTATCGGCAACAACTCCTTACACTCTTGTAGGAATTTCTAGAGGTGTTTCCTTGGGGATACTAAGACATGCTTGGCTTAGATAAGTAGGTAGCAATTCATTGACTCCATCTCAAACTAGGGGCCTAACCTGTGAAGCAGAAAGCCAGACAAATGAGACAAGAATGGGCCTAGAAGCTAAAGGATGAGGTTTAGAAATAGTTGAGCATCTGTTTCCTTTAGCCAGTCTTCTACCCGGAATGGGTGGCAAACATGGTGCCCATGCCCAAGAAGGATGGTCGAGTGCACATGTGTGTCAATTACTGGGATCTCAACAAGGCCAGCACCAAAGATAACTTCCCAGTACCACAAATTGATGTCTTGGTTGATAACGTAGCTAAGTACAAAGTATACTCCTTTATGGATGGATTCTTTGGCTATAATCAGAATCTCATTATAGAAGAAGATAAGGAAAAGACAACATTCGCCACCCCTTGAGGAGTATTTTGCTACAAGGTGATGCCGTTTGGGTTCAAAAATGCAGGCACAACATATCAAAGAGCCATGACCACCCTGTTTCATGACATGATGCATAGAGAGGTCGAAGTATATGTCGATGATATGGTAGTGAAGATGTGCACACACCAACAACACCTTAAGCACTTGAGGAGGCTATTTGAGTGCCTAATGAAGTACAAGCTCAGGCTGAACCCAACCAAGTCAACAGTCAGAACCACTACAAGAAAGCTCCTAGGCTTTGTCATCAGCAAGCACAGAATCGAGGTGTATCCCCGCAAAGCAAAAGAGATCCTTGATATGCCTCTTCCGAATACAAAACAATAGGTCTAGAGTTTATTAGGAAGGTTGCAGTATATTAGGCACTTTATCTCACATCTTATGTCGACATGTCAGCCACTTTTGAAGCTATTCAAGAAGAACACCAGCTTTGCATGGACTGCACAGTGCTAGGCCTGCATTCAACTAGATCAAGTGGCAGCTATTCTGAACGTTGGTTCTGGTGCCACTTACCCCTAGACGTCCGCTATTCATGTACTTGTCTGTCACGCCCTCCTCCATGGGTGCCATGCTAGGTCAACATGACACTATCGGCATGATTGAACAAGCCATATACTACCTCAGCAAAAAGTTTACAGAGGTAGAAGAGAGATACGAGCTTATCAAGAAGTATTGTCTCTTGCTAGTATGGACAGTGAAAAAGCTACAGCACTACCTGGTGGTTTACCCAATCCTATTCCTCAATCATTGCGATCCTTTGTGCAACCTCTTTGACTAGCCAGCCTTGGTAGGTAGATGCATCAAGTGGCAGATGCTCCTCATCGAGTTTGACATCTAGTATGTGTCCTAGAAGACCATGAAGGCCCAAGCCATGGCCGACTAGTTGGCACAACATCCCTTGCCAGATTAGTAGCCACTAGAAGACTCATTTTCGGATGAGCCCATCTTCACCATCGGTGAGCCAAATCCTGACCAACTGGAATTCCATTCCCTATACTTTGATGGAGTAGTCAACGCCAAAGGTTGTGGAGTAGGGGTCATGTTAGTGGATCCTCTAGGAGGAATGCCACCAGTAGCCAAGCAGCTACTCTTCACATGCTCCCACAACAAAGTGGAGTACGAGGCCTACATCATGGGATTGCATCTTGCATTGGAGCATTGAGTTATGCACCTACATGTGTATGTTGACACCATGCTGGTAATCTCCCAAACTCTTAACAGATGGAGGACCAGGGTTCTAAAGCTTCAGCTGTATCAAGAACTTGTGCTCCATTTGGTTGAAAGCTTCCAACACATCCACTTCCAGCACGTCAACCGCAAGCACAACTCGTATGCTGATGCCTTAGCCATTCTAGCGTCATGGGTGACAGTTATGGAAGGTGGAAGTATAGCATTGGAGATCATGACACTCCACCAGCTGGCCCATTGCCAAAACATCTGTTGCCTTGTAGAAGACCCCAGTCAAAAGGACGTCCAAACCACAACCTCACATTCGGAGTTACAGCCGGTAGGCTACCTAGACACCTAATAGCCAATCGACTCTCCAGGGCAACCAAACTTGGTCAACTACCCGAAAGTTACTGATTGGTGGCCATAGATTACTTCACCAAGTGTGTGGAAGTGGCATCCTACAAGATAGTCATGGTAGCCACCACCCTGAAGTTCCTACACAACAATATCATCACCTAGTACGGCGTGCCTTTCGAGGTGGTGACAGATAATGGGTCCAACTTCATGTCCAAGTAGGTCACTGACTACCTTGAACAATGTAACATCTACCACCTCAAGGTGTCTCCTTACAAGCCGCAGATGATTGAAGCGGTCGAAGCAACCAACAAGACCTTGGTTCAGATCCTCAAGAAAGATAGTACAGACACATAGGGACTAGCATGACCATCTCCTCTATGCACTTTGGGCCTACAAGATATCGCTCCGAACAGCCACAGGGGCAACATTGTATTCACTGGTTTATGGGTCGGAAGTAGTACTCCCAATCGAGGTGGAGCTTCCGTCCCTATGCATCCCCAAAGAAGTTGTAGACTCCGACAACTAGTGGTTGGAGTCACGATTGCTACAGCTTTATCTCTTGGATGAGAACAGGCTAAGGGCGTTGCATCACGCCTAGTGCTACCAGCATAAGATGGCCAAAGCTTACCGAAAGAAGGTCCATCCTAGGCTCTTAGTACCAAGTGACCTAGTGCTCTGAGCCACAATCCCAACCAGCACTACCAGGAAGTTCTCTCCAAACTGGCAGGGACCCTACACCATTACCAGGGTCAGTGGGGGAGCTGCCTACCTCTTTGATGAAGCTTCACAAGAGGAGTTCGACTCGGTCAACCTATCTTAGTTGAAAAAGATTTACCCATACAAGACAGGAACGCCTTTCTTTGCCCGCTAGTACCACATTTCTAATTGCATGTCACACATTGCATGCATGATAGGCAAGTCCATCCTTTTGTTTCTCCTGCCTATTGGTGCTGAGAAGGAAAGGGTTCGACAAGGTTAGTGAGGCCATCATCCTCAACAATCAATATAGTTTCCAGGTCTCAATTTGCGGGAAGCCATTGTAGTTTGCCTATTCAGACCTCGCAAGCTTTTGGATCTCCATCTACTAGAAGCCACCTATGAATCTTGGATACCCAGAAATCGACCCGATATTTGCCAACCACTTGTTAGCCACTAACCAACCAGACTCCACCGCCCTATTAGCCCTTAGCTAGCTTCCGCACTTGCTACACTAGGAAACTGCACCCATGGCCAGTGGTGAGAATTGTCTACAGCAGTAGGAGGCACACTCAGCTCAAGATGTGCTGTCCAAACCTTAGGAAAGAACCACCGACCCTAGCAGTGCTACCATGTCCAACTAGGTTACCACGTCAACAACCCGGACACCCAATCTTTTCAAGTTCGATGGCATCAGAGTAGGATGGAGTCGAGTAGTCTAGGTTTGTCCCAATCCCCATGATTCTTGCTGATTCTGAGCATTTTCCTTGGTAGCGGCGGAAGATCACTTCTCCCCTCGAATGAGTATCCCAGCTCCTTTTCCACCTAGCCTAAGTGCCACCTGACAATGAGTGAGACCTTCATCTCAGGCTCCCTCTAGTTGAGGTATGCTCCCTTAGACCTAGTCACGACATGGTTGGGTCAGTTGCTTGCCAATAGCACATGGGAGGGCTAGTCTCTTTTCTTATTTGGATAAAGAAGAGAAAAAGAAAAAAAACAAAAAACAAAAAAAAGGAGGAAAAAAACAATAGCTTACTCTCTCCTTTACATCTCTTTACATCTAAAACAAAAGAAAAGAAAAAAAAGAAAAGAAAAAAAAATCAATGTTTGTTGCTAAGTCCTTAAAATCATCAAACTCTTGTTAGGAGAAGGGTAGATTTTAGGATTCTACCTACTGTTGGCAGTCCTGCTGTACCTGACTTATCATGATCAAGAGAGTGTTTCCCTCTTTTCGGGGCTTGGCATCCCATCAAAGACCACCACCACAGCCAAGTGTCGAGACCCATTTGCTGGCACTCACTCCTTTGTTCTCTCTCGTCCCAAGGCTTGGCATCCCACACACAAGACCTACCACCAGTAGCTACGTCCTCGGCAACACTAGGCTTGGCATCTCGTTGAAAGTTGCTTCCACCCCTAGGTTCCAATGCCTACATTTACAGAACCCACCTTATTCTATCCCTTTATCTCTTTTCACCCCAAAGTGAGCCTATGAGGATGAATCTGCAAATTCATGGGCAAAAGGATGGCCACAGGATCTCTCCTCTAGACTTGTCCTTGTCACCTTAGGGTCGCTTCTGCTAGACTAGGGGAGTTTCGCCCTCTCGTTTTGCTTAGAGGTCTAGTGGCCTTTTGTTGTGAGGTGACCTACCTTTCATTCCCTGACAAGTTCGGATTGCACAATTAAGCCAGAACAGCCACCTTGCATAGGCTCTATCACAAGTAGCCACCCCACTCTTTATTCTCCTCTTCTGCATGCTTTGGTCTCACCCTATCCAGTCTCGGTGAGCGGAAGACCTAGTATTCATGGCCCACACATCACTAGTAGGGTAGGTTACAGGAGGAGAGTGGACCATTGTAGAGCATCTCACCACCTTCGCACACACGACACTTGTAGTCAAGGGGAAGGAATGACACCTCCTCCCCACTTAGGGTGACTTACATTTAAGTGAAGAGTGCAGGTAATTTAGAGACCTAACTCAATCACCTAGTAGCTGCTACAATGATCGAGCTACACACCAATAGATGGAGCACCTACTGCGTCCTACATCATGGCATTGATCGTTATTCCCAGAACGAAAGAGGTAGCAGCATACCGTCTGGCTCATGCAATCGGCAACCGCTGCAATGACTTGGCTACACGCTCGGTAGCTGATAGCCAACCACATCACGTAGAGGTAAGCTTGATAGACAAAAGAGTAGCAGTGCACCATCCGACTCAATTAGTTGGTGGCCGCTACAATGACACGACTACACGTTGGTAACTGGCATTCCTACTGGGTCATGATTACCCGTCTCTCCTCACTCAACTTGCTCTCGATATCATGTACACACCATTCAAGTATTCATACTTGCATCATGCACACAGAGGTAGCATTCAAGAAAGGATTGCATTATGAATATAAAGAGTTACATAATGTGCGGTTATAAGAGTTGTAGGGGGACAGGGTTCAGTCGGCCTCCCTCCCTCTTCGATGCTCGGCCCTCCAATGCTCTCGCTCGGACTGCCGAGCTTCCATCTACTCCAGCAGCCCCATTAGCCAATCCTCCCGAGCTGACCTTCGGTCTTCCTAAGACATCATCCATATTAAGATATTGTCCCGAGCCGCCATGCGGTCCACATGCACTCACCCATGGAAGTCATGAACGTCTCCATGGACAATGTGCCAGCAGCTATGTTGGTGCTAGGGGTGCCACCTAGAAAAGGGGAAGCAGTGGTCGACACAATTGGGGGGCCTCCTGTAGATGGTCCGACAAATGGTCAGGTCAATGTACTAGCACGCTTGGACATGAGCTTCTTGTACTGGCCCAAGTCCATCGTAGTGATGGGTTGGGTGAGCAGCACCATCTTTCTGTTGGCTGTCAGAAGAAATGCATAAGAAGTCGACCAACTCCAATAACCCACTCTCAAACAACAATTGGCTAGGAGGTCACCACCTAGGGTTGATGATGCCCGGCATCTACAACCAGAACATGCCCACCCAGTCAACTTGGTGTCGTGTCATCACCACAAGGGTGGTGAGGTACGTTGACAGGCCCAACTCATCCCAATGTCCTCCTTTTAGTATAATCATGTGGTTGAGGAGGAAGGACATAAGGTGAGCGACCAGGTTTAGGTCCCACGTCTTCATTACCTGCTAATCTAACTCAGCATCTGGAGCCACCACCATGTTGATCTTTGCCACACTCCACTGAGTGCTTTGGAGGGGAACAAAGATGTCCTCACCTAGCGATTGGAGCACCAACATGTAGAGCAGAAGCACATCTGTTAGTGCAATCGGCCCCATCTAGAGGCCTAACGATAGTTGCAACTCCACCTCAGATAGGTTGCAGTACATCTCTGCCACTATGTCCAGGACAGCTTCCCTCCTACGCAAATCATGGACGAATGGCAACAGGCCTTGGGTGGCAAACAGGTCCTCTACCTCTGACAACTAGTCGAAATCTACCGATTGACCATACAAAACCCCTTCTGCCGCATGTGGTCATTGATGGGGAGGAGGAGCTCCAATTAGTCTCTAGTGATAAGGCTTCTTCGGTAGCCACTTCACCTTCTCTGGCTTTCACCTCAACCCACAAAAGAGAAAGCTGAACATGCTCCCATGAGCCAGAACCCACATCATCAAACTCTCCCGGCAAAGTTCCAGGAGACTCAGGCTGAGGCCGCCTCTTACTGGCCAACATCTTCCGATGCCTCGCCAGCCACTAAACCAATGACAATGAGCTCATCATCTGTCACCACTCCACCGCCCAGACCTTCCCTTAGACCCAGGCACCCAAACCCTCGACGTGTCCGCATTCTTTGCACTTGTCATCAACCCACATTTGGCCAAACCATCAGCCAAATCAATGTCACATCCTCATCTCCGTAGTAGGTAGACCACCTACCTCCCATAGGCTTGAGCCTGATCAGGCCTATCGAAGTCCTCGGCGACAAGATTTCTCATCACGGATGAGAGCTCTAGGGTGCTCAGCCACTCTCACCGAGCCATCTCTTGAGGGTCGAAAGAGGTGGTAGCTTTCATCCTTGCCTACCATCCTCCCACATGTCATGACCACCTGTTTAGAAAAGCATGCCCAGTCCCTAGACGATGTCACTTCCCTGCTCCTGCAAATGCTTTCGAACATCAGTTGGTCCCGTCCCACGACATGCTTCACCTACACCATCCTAGGGAGGAGGTGAAGAAAAAGGGGGGAAATAAATCATAGATAGTTAGTTGACGCTACCAAAAATTACTGGACACTTGGCACTCACCCTTCCTTCCTGTGCACATGTCTTCGAGTTGTTCTTTTTTGGGTTCCCTAGCACCCCTTTTCATCGATACAACATACGAAATGACACGATGGGGGGCGCATGTGAGGCACATGCGCATCGGCTAAGTCCTCATCACATCCTCTCGGCTCACCCTTCTAGCCGGCTGGGGCCAAATGGTGGCTTCTGATTAAGCTACTGGAAGTGTAAGCCCATGTGCCTCTACATTCCATCCACACAAGAGATGTCGAGGCACCCCTTAGGCCTCTCTCGATGAATCCTTTGGTAATATAAGTCCAGTCCTCATGGGACCCTCTGGGATCTCTCCTAACACACCTTCCAAGAGAGCCTCCCCTTTGGCAAGCCATGGGTGTTCATTAGGTATGCTCCTTTGAAACCCCACTCTACCTCTTAGGCCTCTTTCGATAAATCCTTCAAGAGTATAAGTCCAGTCCTCGTGGTCCTGAGTGCATCTTCTTTGGATCCCTTGGGATCTCTCTCCTGAGACACCTTCTAGGAGAGCCTTACCCTCTAGTAAGCCATGGGTGTTCATTAGGTATGCTCCTTTGAAACCCCGCTCTACCCCTTAGGCCTCTCTCGATGAATCCTTCGAGAGTATAAGTCCAATCCTCACGGACTAGACTGCATCTTCTCTAGACTCCCTAGGATCTCTCCTAATGCACAGGAGAGCCTACCCCTCTGACGAGCCACGGGTGTTCACTAGGCATGCTCCTTTGAAACCTAGCACTACCCATCACAACTCCTAAGCAGGTACCATCATATGTGGGGGTCTTTCAACCCCAAGATGTCAGTCTCCTTCCACCATGATCATGCAACCTCACCTAGGGAGGGGCATTCTATTGACCCCCCATACTCAACTCCAATCGGCTACCGGTGCTGGTTAGCCAGCAGTTCCATCACCCAAACGGAACTTCCATTTTTATTTAAGCTAGTCATAGAGTAAAGCCTATAATGTTATGGTTAGGCGTAGAGTAAAAATCGTAATGTTACGGCTAAGCGTAGAGTAAAGTTCATAGTGTTACAACCAACCGTAAGGTAAAACTCACTAAGCCTCCACACTCGGCTCCAACTGGCTACTGGGTAAGTACGTGGTTGCCAACCTGTAGGCCGGTACTCAGTGCACAGGTCTCCTCCGGGTGAGAGGAAGTTCCCCTCGGCCCTCTCACAGTAGAACTTTGTTATCTGCCCATTTCTCGCAATAGAGGCTCGTTTCCCAATCACTTTTTAAACAATGTCCCTTTATCGTTGCACTTGGTCACCACACAAACCAAGACTTGACCTAGATGCCTTGTAAGTATGCAACTACCAACTTGTAGGCCAATACACATCCTTAGTAGTTGGCCTCTGCTCTTCCCCCTTGAATTCGTGCATATGGGGCTTTATGCTAACTTCCCAATTTCATTGTAGAGTTAAGCTTAACTCTCCAATTTTATCAAAGTTTTAATGGGGTAGTGGATTTTCCTTTGGAGAAAAGGGAAATTCCGCTAATCTCCCTACTAAGGACTAGGTCCCAACCCATGACTTGGTGGCTGGTATCTTCATGCAGTAGCCAGTACATTCGTCCCAGATGACCAACTAATATTCAGATGGTGTGCTCTGACAGATGGGAGCACCCAAGCACCGTAGGATCATTTTGACATTGTTTAAACCTCGTGCCTAATGAGCAATGTAAATCCCAAGGTAAAATGGAAAGTACGACTTGTGATATAATATCTGTATCCACAAAAGTATAGGAAAAGACCCTATATAACGCATGTCTTTTCCATGAAAATGGAGGTTTTTCAGAGGCTTCCAAACCCTATGGAGAAAGAACCCTAGAGCATTGACAGTGAACAAGACCCCTTCCGATCATCGCTAGAGCTCATTTCAGGTAAACTCTGACACCTCTAGTAATGGGAGCTCCTTCCTAGTGTTGCACAATGCTGAGCGCACTAGGGATGATGACCTCTTTCCTTCCCATGTCGTAACCTTCTTTACAGCTCCTTTTCTTTTTGTTTCATTTTTTTAGAGTTGCACCCTCTCCCACACACGAGTGGAAGCTTGGAGGGAGCTCTTGGGTTTAGTCCTTCAGATGTGCTTCTAAAAGGTACACCCTCTCTCCCCACTTGGTGAATCCTCCAAGGATGAGTCAAGAACTATTTTGACATTGTTTTCCCTTTTGGGTTCTCCTTCTGATGGCTTTCCATGTGAGAACCCACTCTTCTTTATATGTTTATCAATCATTTTTGTCACATCATGTTATTTATCAAACATTTTCCTCACCGTGTGTGTTTAGCCACTATCATCACATGTCATCTTTGCTCTCGTATGGCCACCTTCCCATGGTTTTCCTTGCCTCTCTAGTGTTTTGAAACTAGGTGCATGAATCCTTGCACCTGGAAAGAGAGGCAGCATGTTGAGTGGAATCCTCCCCTATACACGGGTGCCAGTCAGCCAATCGACAGTCTTACCAAACCCTTGGCTCTTCAGCTAGCGGTCCTTAGTGGTAGCTATTGTGAAGAGCAATGTCGTCTTGGTGGTTTTTAAGTGAAAAGCAATGATCTCGGGTGAAAAGCAGGTGAACACAACCAGCTAGTTGCGTCGTCATCTGGAACCCTCTTTGGCTACTGCCTCCTAGCAAATTGACAACCGGTGTATTCACCCAGCCTTCCGCCAGGCAACAACCATGCCTTTTCTTTTTATCTCATCTCTCCTCCCACCAGGTCTTATGTGAATCCTCGTGCTGGTGATTTCCCATTCATCTTCAAGGAGGAGTAACGCTACTCCTCTCGAAACCCTAGTGGATCCTCTAAGATGAGGCCATTAGCATGGATCCTTGCTGACTAGTACATTCCCTCTCAGAGTCAGAGAGAGGCCAAGACTACTTAGGCTATCTACGGGTGCCTAACATCTTCCCTAACAATACCCTAAGTCCCTTATCCAGTTCTTTCATTTTCGCAGGCACCATTCATTTTCACGATACTTTGCACCGTTATTTTATGTTCTTCAAGTTTTTATCTTTTTTTGATGGTGGATGAATCCTTTCTCATCTGATTTTCCTTATTTTCCATGCAATAACAAGGTGGTGACTCCGTGCCATGAGCCATCCGCCACGCATGGCATTGCGCTCCACATAACCATTTCCTTTCTCTATACCTTGACCCATCCACCGGCCCCACCAATAGAAGTTCATGGGTCTCTGAGTGATCATTGGATGAAAGAGAGGGTACACTGTTACTCACAAAAGTTACAAAGCATATAGGTCCCATCTTCTATTTGTGCTCATTCAAAAGATTACAAATGAGCTCGATTTCCCATCTTAGTGGAAATATTCTATGTATTCTCCTAATAGATAGGTAACAAGGGCTTGAATAATCATCCAATTAGCCAACTCTAGTGCACATCCACTCAATAGTGATAATTTTCTATGTAGTATTACCGAAAGGAATGTAAATTGCGATGACAAATCATCTTCTAGCTAGTCACTATCTATGTACTTTAATGCAAAAAGAACATACTGGAGCATTACAACCAATCGAGATAGGCACAATCTACATACTCTTAGTCAAAAGATCATTCTTGAGGATGACAACTCATCAAAGTTGTCATCCCACATTTACAAAGGCATAGTAAGCTGTCTAACATTCCTTCACTAGCATACAAATTCTATAAAGAGTACATGGGCCTACCAAGACTACAAATTTTGCCATTACCAGGGTACTATTTTTGAAAAGTTACAACATGGACTTGTCAACCCAACCAAGTTGCCATCTTTTGATGCACTACTACTAAAAGGTGGGTACATAAGGTTGACATACTATCTAAGTAGCTTTTAGCAATTACTCTTACTCGACATTGGGTACACGTGTGCCAATCCAAGTAGCTAGCATCCTTCAATGTACACATGTGCGACAACACATACAAGTAGCATCCTTCAATGTACTCTTACATTAAAAAAGTTATATGGGCATGACAATCTTTATTTGGTGCTACAATGTGTGTATTCTTACTTGAAAGAGGGTACAATGGCTTGAGCACCCATCTCAGGTATCATCCTCTATGCGCTATTACTCAAAAGAGGGTTTGCAACCCAACATCATTTTTAAGAGGTTGCCATTTATGTACAACTACTGTGGGGAGGGCTCACAAGCATGGTAATCTATTTAGAAAGCTACCATTGAGTAAGAGTAATCTTACTCAAAAATGGTTAAAATTGCGTTAGAAAACATATAGGTGTCATCTCTTGTCTACTCTCATTCAAAAGATTGTAAATGGCCTCGATTACCCATCTAAGTGGCACCATTCTAGGTGCTCTTATTATAAAGAGGTAAAATGGCAAGAAGTGCATACACGAGAATGACATCTCATCAAAGTTGTCATTTCCATATATAAAGGCATAACAAGCCATGTAATATGACTTCACTAGCATCTCTATTCACTTGCTTCAAACTAGACGCCCCTGTCATCTAATTTGACCTAGGCAGGATGCACCTACCATCCAATCTACTCTAAACATAATGCTCCTATTGTTATGTTTAGCCCAAATGTGACACCCCTATCATCATGTCTGCACCAAAATTACTAAAGGCTCCTACCCTTTAGAGTTCCTTACACAACAACCCTTGTAGATAGGTTTCCCTTTAAAAGGAGATCATTGAAACACAGAGAAAAAGTAAAGCATAAGCACACTTACAAACAGAGTATTTTTCTCACAAAAACTTAGAAGCAATGACAAAATAGAATAACATCTTTTCAGCATCGTCTCTAGTGCTTTGAAATTCACAATCTCCACCAATACACTAGTATTACTTCTAGCCTTGATCACGAACTAAAACATAGAGGCTTTTTATAAACACAAGTTGCAATTCATCCACTAAGCCCATGTTCAGCATGAAGCTCAATTCATCCACTAAGCCAACATTCAGCACAAAGCTCTTCTAGTTTGTCAAAAAGGTGTTTAAGATCAAAAACATATGTGTGATCAGAAATTTACTTGACTCAATTTTAATAACCGGCAAATCACGTGTGAATTCAATCATTGGATCACGTGTGGCCCTACATACTGTTCATTTCTTTAAGCTTTATACCAAATTTACAATAAAACACAAATGGTATGAACTTATTTTGTTATGACCACATTAGACGTGTTGAGCTATGCATCACATTCAGGTTTTAAGCACAAACTGTGACACACTGTGATAAACGTGCTTAGTCAGTTTAACGTTTGTGTCTAAACGTTACGGCCTATGCGGCAAATCTATACTTGGAAGACTTACAATGCAACCAACCACAAACCTACTAGACTTAACGTCAGAATGTCATGTCTATACTTAAACATAGCCTTGACCTATTCAACTATCAACACTACAAAATTAACCTAAACAACATAAACAATATGAAGTATAATGCATCATCAAAACACACATAAGGAGAACGTTATCCCTAACAATCTCCTCCTTTTTGATGATGACAAAACAACAACATAAGTAAACCTCATATTTATGCAATGTCTCCCCCTTTTTGTCATATAAAAGGGAAAACAACACAACATATATAAAAACAGTTGATTAGGATACATATACAATGGTTAATGTTATAGACCAATCCATATAGCACATAAATTCATCTATTTTGTAAATCATGTCTAAGTTTATCAATAAGTTCCTACATTTGATCTATCCTAGACAACATAGCAGATTCTCTATTTGTAGCTATGGCCTGGGAACCTTGAGATGGTGCTGGAGCTTGGGGCATGGGTGGATCAATCAAACAAAACTGCCTATAATCTTTAACTGTAAGATATTTGGACTTCTATTTTTGGATTGACCACCTTGTGAAGTCAACACAGTCAAATAATAAAGTATAGATGGGCATCTCCAAAGAACAATTTCTTGCCTATGGTAATAATTTAAGAGACGAACACCTTATACCAGCTTGGATTCTATTCAAGACTGCATAAGTTGCTAACTTCACAAAAGAACTCAACTCAGCTTCATGCCCTTGCCTTTGATAAATTGTACTGATGAGTGTGAAAGCAACCATATGTGCCTTCCCATTAAGCTGTCTCATTAGATTCAAAAGAACAATACTCAGATCAATAGCTAGGCAAGTCTTGATGTCTTTCTTTGACCAAGACCAAACTAAAGTCGATTCATTTATATCAGCACCTTCATTCTTAAGCCCTAGTTTGTCATAAACAAATTATGCAAAGAGTGATATTGGGGTGTCTTCGATATTTGTCCAAAATACCACATTTACTTCAATAAGATTTGCATAAAAAGTAGGTAGCAGATTTTTCACTCTCGGATGGCTAGCAGTTTGAGGAATCATTTTTAATAGTCCATGAAATCCAAATAATTCCTTAATATCATCCATCATTTCAAATTTTACTGGCCTACTAAACAAAATGTCATAAGTTACATATTTAGAAAATTTCCATCTTGCTTCCTGATTTCTAAAGAAAATTAAATTTTCACCTGAATCATTATTTGGATCAAGGAACATTTGTAAATCAGGATCTTGTGTAGGTGATGCAAGTGTGGACACTCTTTCACGACCATTAGTAGGTGCAACAAGAATTTCTAAATGAAACTAATCATTTGTAGTATCATCTGGACAAACAAGCTCTAGAATTTCATTTAGCTATGGATCTACATTTAACTCTACTTCCCTATCTATAGTCTACAAAATGTTATCCACAACTTCATCAATAGACTTATTCACAAGGTCATCTATGGTATCATCTACATGAACATTAGAAGTCAAATTGACATTTACAGATCCCTTAGTAATAGGAATGTCAGTGGCTTCTTGGTGAATAAATGGACTGTATATCACCATAGCATGTGAGGTAGGCTTAAAAATTTCTTTTGAAACTACAGGCTGATAAATCTCCTATATAACCTCCTATTTTGCTACTTTTTTTGCTTCCCTATGTTTCTTATATTTTCGAACATAGGTTTGTAGGGTCTCTAAAATAAGATTTTCTTGAGGCACAACTTCTCTAGGTTTTCTAATCAAAGGAATAACAACTTCTTCTGCCTTAGAATCGGTTTCTTTTGTACTAACTAAGCACTGCTAACTAGTATTGGCTTGACCAATCTTCATTGATAGTCTTTTCCATTCATCAAACTGAATGATAGCATTTAATAAAAGTTTATGAATTCCTATATGAGTTCTCTCTTCCTTTATCTCTGGTTTACAAAATATAGGAGCTTCTTCCCACTCCTCAACAAGTATTTCCTGTGTAGTTTCATTTTGTGAAACAAAATAGGTTGACTGACCATATCTAAAAGGTTTATTAAAGGCAACATAGTAACATTCTCATTGAAACCAAAATTGGTCTTTCATCTCAACTAACTCATGTGCTAGTTTATTTAATGGTCAAATCTTCTCCTTTATTTGTCTTTCTTTAGCAATATAGTATATACACTTATTCTTAAAATCTTCAGGAATGACCAAGTTTTCTACGCTACATGCTTTCGTCAAATGACTATGCTTACTTTGTAGTTTGTGCAGTTCTTTCTCCCTTGTAGCATTACGCACTCTCTTGAGTGTATGGAAGTACTTAGCATTGTGCTTGAACTTGTCAAACTCGATGTGCTTCGTCCATTCAAAGTTCTCTAGCACCATTTCTTCGAAAGAAATCGCAAAGAGGACAACTAAAATGTATGCGATGGAAGAAAGGTTTCGCATGGTAAGGAGTGAAGTTAGGGTAAAACATGGGTTTATCAAAAGGTTAAAAAGACATCAAATTGGTTAATCAGTTAATCAAATAAGCAATCTCATTTAAATCCTAAATATGACATGGGTAGTGGCACATATACACTAAAATGGACGCACAACACAACATTTAACTATTCAGGATGACTACTTCGAAACATTTAGCCTAATCAGGATGACTACTCTAAAACGTTTAGCCTAAACTAGCCTAATTGAACCCTCTATCATCACTATAGCTCTAAACATAAATATACCCCAAAGTTCTAAATAGCTCCCCCTAAACTAATGCACTCCCCCTTCAAAAATGCTTTCAAAGATTAAAAATAAGAAATACAGAAATCAAATATATAAAAACAACTTGAAAAACATAACTTAATACTATGAGTTTATTAAAACAAAAGTCTGTGCTAATCACCTATAATTCAGATCAGAAATCTAAACCTTTAAAAAATAATAGAACTTAATTTAATCTAACTCAAAGACTTTATTAGCATGGATTATGAGATACAATCTTAAACTCCACAATAGTATAAAAATTGTAATCTTTATTAAAGAATAATCAGAGTTTGACAGTCATTAAGCACATTTCAGAAATGTAATAGATTTAGTCAAATTCACTATTATTGATTAAAAATACATTTATATTTCCATAAACCAAACTTTCTATAACACTATTGTAACAAACTTTAGGTCAACAATCCTAGATCAGTTGATCTTAGGTTGCTATGTTTTAAGAAACTTAGTGCGAGTTAACAACCTCTCTGAACTTAATTGTTCAAGTGTAATAGGTCCATGAAAATTTTGTAATTTCAGTTAAACATTTCATACTTATTCCATAATGTACTAAATACATAATTAACTAAAAGTCTCAATGATATGTGCTATTTATTACATATCAAATCTGATTCATGTTATGAAAAGCTACAAATTTTCATACACATTGTGAAAGATTAAGTATTGATCCTTTAACCATACAAACTCCATCAAGAAATCAGATTTTATAATTTAAGAACTAAATTCTAAAACTCATGACCCTTTTCTTCATTATGATTTTTAGCATAGTCTAGAGTTTTACTTGTGATAAATATATATTAAAAACTATACAAAATCAAATAAACTAATTAAAATCAATAATAACACAAATAGCAACAAAATCGAAAATTCAATTTTAGTTCATAGACTTGTGATTAAATATCAATTGGTTTACATATGCCTAGATTCCTTCTTAAGGTTGTAAATGTACTTTCATCTAAAGGTTTAGTAAACAGGTCAGCTAATTGATCTATTGTAGGGATAAAATCTAATTTAATATTATTTTTAATAACATTATTCCATAAAAAATGATGCCTGACTTCAATATACTTAGACCTAGAATGCAAAATAGGATTTTTAGATAAATTAATAGCAGAATTACTATCACATTTTATACTCATTGATCCATTTGAAATCTTAAGAGTTTTCCTAATCCATAAAATTTGAGCACAACAAAGAGTAGCCGCAACATATTTAGCTTCTTTGGTAAATAATGCCACACAATTCTATTTCTTACTAAACCAAGAAACTAAAGAATTTCCTAACATTTGGCATGTACCACTAGTGCCCTTTCTATCTGATTTACTACCAGCATAATCAACATCACTAACCCTACTAAGTATATGGAACTATCTTTAAAATAAAATAAACCAAAGTTTTTAGTACCCTGTGGATATCTAAAAATTCTCTTAACAACATTTAAATGTGATTCTTTAGGATGGATTTAAAACCTTGCACAAGCACATACACTAAACATTACATTTGGTCTACTCACTATTAAATATAAAAGTGATCCTATCATACTTCTATATTTCTTTTCATCTACAGATTTACCAATTTCATCAACATCTAATTTGGTTAAAGTACTCATTGGTGTAGGTTTTATTTTAGTATCATTAAAATCAAATCTTTTAAATAAATCTTTTGTATATTTTTCTTGACTAAGAAATATACCATTTTCTAATTGTTTAATTAGCAAACCAAGAAAATAATTCAATTCTCCCATCATACTCATTTCAAACTCACTAGACATGTCTTTAGCAATAGCTTTATACCTGTTTTCAATAGTTGAACCAAATATAATATCATCAACAAAAATTTGAATTACTAAAATAGCATTCCTAGATTTCTTAATAAAAAGTGTTGTATCCACCTTTCCCATACTAAAATTTTTCTCAATTAAGAAATCCTTTAATCTTTCATACCAAGATCTGGGAGCTTACTTTAATCCATATAAAGCTTTCTTTAAACTATACATATAATCTGGATATTTGTCACTCTCAAATCCAAGTGGTTGCTTTACATAAACTTCCTCCTTTATATAACCATTTAGAAAAGCACTCTTGACATTCATTTGATAAAGTTTAAAATTCATTTAGCATGCAAAAGCTAGCAAAATTCTAATGGCCTCTAATCTAGCAATAGGTGCAAAAGTTTCATCATAATCTATGCCTTCTACTTGATTATAACCTTGAGCTACTAATCTAGCTTTATTTCTTACTACATGGCTAGTCTCATCAGATTTATTTCTAAAAATCTATTTAGTTCCAATGATTTGATGATCCTCAAGTAGAGGTACCAATTCCCAAACATTATTTCTAATGAATTGTTCTAATTCAGCTTGTGTAGCCATAATCCAATATTCATCTTTTATAGCATTAGAAACATTTTTGTTCTGTTTGAGATATAAATGCATATGCTCCACATACATTTATTCTTGATCTAGTTCTAACACCTTGAGATGGATCTCCAATAATTAAACTTGGTGGATGACTAGATGAATACCTCCAATTTCTCTCTACCTAATTCTTTTCAGTTTGATCAATATATTGATTAGGCTAAGTTTCATTTTCAAATTCAATCCTGTCAACTTGATTTAATTTTCCATCATTATTTTCTTCAAACACCACATGTAGAGTCTCTTCTATGGTTCTAGAATTTTTATTAAATACCCTAAATGCTTTACTCCTAATTGAATATCCAACAAAGATACCTTCATTAGACTTAGCATGAAATTTATCTTTGTTGTCCTTTGTATTCAGAATAAAACATTTACAATCAAAAGGTTTCAAGTACAAAATATTTGGGGTTCTATCATTCCAAATTTCAAATGGTCTTTCTCCAGTAATAGGTCTCAAATGAGCTCTATTAATAATATAACATGCTGTACTAATTGCTTTTGCCTACAAATAGTGAGGTAAATTATTCTCATTGATCATTGTTCTGGACATTTCTTGAAGTGATCTATTATTCCTTTCTACTACATTTTGAGAGGAGGCTCTAGGAAAAGAGTATCTATGATCTATACCTAACTCCTTACAAAACGTATCCATTTCAGAATTTTCAAATTCTGTTCCATGATCACTTCTAATCTTTCTAATATTCAAGTCCTTTTCGTTTTGAACAAAAGACTTTAAATATTTCAAATACATTAGATTTACTAGTTAGGAAATAAACCCAAGTATATCTTGAAAAATCATCTACTAAAACAAAGGCATATTTTTTACCATCTAAACTCAAAGTCCTAATAGGTCCAAAAAGATCCATATGAATTAAATCAAGGACTCTTTTACTAGATAATTCATTTATAGATTTAAAGGATGATTTATGTTGTTTACCTAATTCACATCCATCATAGATGTTTTCTTTTGTAAATTTAATTCTAGGTAAACCTTTAACCAGATCATGCTTAGACAATTTCCCTAATAACTTCATGTTGATATGACTTAACCTTTTGTGCCATAGCCATGTATCTTCAAATTAAGCAATTAAGTAAGAATTTTTATCTACAGCACCTTAAGGTAGTTTTAAAATAGTTGTAGATCCTATTCTCTTAGCCTTAAATTTTATATTATTTGTAGATTTATCAACTATAAGACATTTATTATTTTCAAAGATAACTTTATATCCTTTATCTTGCAGTTGATTAACACTAATTCAATTAAAACCTAAATTATCTACCAACAGTACAATAGTAATAAAAACAGAGTCAGTAATTCTCACCTTGCCAATGCTACGTATTTTACTTTTATCTAAATTTCCAAACGTCATAGTACCTTTGCACTCATTAATATGTTCAAGTAATTCTTTTCTACTAGTCACCATTGTCCATGACCCAACTTGACTTTTTCACTCATAGAAAAGGTAAAATTACACTTTTTGGTACCCAAATCAGTTTGGGTCTAGAATTGTTAGAAATAAAAATAGATTTATTTTCTTTTGGAACCTATTTTTGAATGATTTGTCTTTTTCTGCCAAAACGTTTTAACCATAGGTGTCCATTGTTTATACATATTTTTTCTAGAATTATAAACAAGTCTATTGTATTTATAACTAGAGAGATAATAATCATTAAAAATAGACTTATTTACATAGTTTTTGTTATACAAATTATTCCTAGGTACATATGGTTTAGATATATAAAAGGGGGAATATCAAAATTTCTAGTTTGATTTCAAACATGTTGTTTCCTAACAGGTTTAGCTTACATTTTTGATTGTGGCAACTTTCTGAAATTTTGTCAAAACATATTTTTATCATTTATAGTAGATTGTTTCACAGAATTTTTCTTAACAAAGTTAACATTTTTAGTTACAGTAGATTCAGAATTAAAACCTAAACCAACAGTTATTACTAGAACTTGGGTTGTTTCAAAATGATTTAGGACATCTTGAGCTTTAACCCCATTTCCTAGGATTTTCTTTAGATTGATTCAGTTTAGCTTTTAAACTAGCATTTTTAGATTTCAAATCAAAATTTTCTTTTTCAAAACTAACTTAAGTTCAAAAATCAATTTAACTTTATACTTATATTTCTCTACATCTGAATTTAGTTCAGCAATAGATAAAGTTAAATCTTCAATATCATTATGTAACTTATTTTTAGTTACTTCAAGTCCATTATTCTTTATGATATCTAGACTTTAACTTCTGATACTTAGTAGCCAATCAATTGTGTTCATGCAATAGTTTAGATTCATCATCATCAGAAGAAGAAGATTCACTATTTAAATCAAAATTAGTAGATACCTTTGATGTAGTTTCCATAAAAGCTAAATTCTCTAGATTCTCCAAATCTTCATCAGCAAAGCTTTCTTTTTCTTAAAGCTCTTCTTGAATTTCTTCTTATCCGAGGACTTCTTCTACTTGAACTTTTTGTTGTCAGCCTCTTTCTCCTACTTTATCCTAAAAGGGCAATTGTACTTGAAGTGCTTGTTGCACTTGTAGTTGGTTGGAGCCTCTAATTTTTCCTTAGTTTTCTTGGAGCTATTTCCCTTCTTAAAGTTTCTCCTTTTCCTGCAAGCTTTCTTAAATTTCTTGGCCAACAAAACCACATCCTCATCCAATTCACAATCAGATTCGGAATCAAAACTTGCATTGAATGCAATATCCTTTTGCTTTTGACTTTTGTTCTTGTTTTCTTGTTGATCAACCTTGAGTTGAACATGATATGCTAATAGATTTCCAATCAACTCATCCAATGAATAGGTTGTCAAATCTTTAGCTTCTTCAATAGTTGTGGCTTTCCATTTCTACTCAGAAGTTAGAGATCTTAGAACCATCCTAACCAACTCTTCTTTGAAACTTACCATGGGCTCTCAAAGAATTAACAATAGTTAAAAATCTAGAAAACATCAAAGACACAGATTCATTATCAAACAATTTAAATAAGTCATATTGATGCACCAACATATTTATTTTAGTCTCCTTCACTTGATTAGTAGCTTCATTGGAGACTTCAAGTGCATGTTAGTATCGTATGTAGTATTATATGCAAAAACTTTATTAAATTGATCATACGATAATGTACAAAATAGAATATTCATGCCCTTAACATTTAATTGATGAAGCTTTTCTTGATCAATCCAATCAGCATAGGGCTTGTCTTGAATGGGTGTTTTCTCAAAAAAACATTCCATAGCTCAAAATCTATGGACTGAATGAAAACAATCATTCTCTATTTCCAATAAGGGTAATGATTGCCATCAAACAATGGTGGCCTGTGATAGCTATGGCCTTCATCACCAAAAATAGTCATTTTCAAATAAATAACAATAAGAAAAACCTAATTAACTAGGCTTTGATACAAGATTGTAGAATTGAAACTACTTAAGATTGGGGGGTGAATTAAGTATTTTACCCTTTTTTACTAACTAAATAATTTGAATTAAAACCTTTAGTAAACATTAGAAAACTAGAAAGAAAATGACATAGAGAGATTTTATAGTGGTTCCTCAACCTTGGGTTTTCCACTCCTTGAGCCTCACTCAAGAGTTTTAGGTTCACTCCACTAACCTAGTGTCTACAACTTTGTCTCTAGACGGAAGCACCAATTGGAATAGACCACCATCTCTGTTAGGTTGCTCCAAACTAGATGCCCCTATCGTCTGAATTGACTTAAATAGGATGCACCTATCGTCTAGTCTACTCCAAACATAATGCTCCTACTGTTACATTCAGCCCAAACGCGACACCCCTATCATCACGTTTGCACCAAAACTATTGAAGGCTCCTACCCTTTAGAGTTCCCTCCACAGCAACTCTTGTGGATAGGTTTACCTTTAAACTGAGATTGTTGAAACATAGAGAAAAACTAAAGCATAAGCACACTTACAAATAGAGTGTTTTTCTCATAAAAACTTAGAAGCAATGATGAAATAGATCAGTAACTTTTCAACATCATCTCTAGTGCTATGAAATTTGCAGTCTCCACCAATGCACCACTTCTAGCCTTGATCACAAACTAAAACAAAGGCTTTTTATAAATGCAAATTGCAGTTCATCCATTAAGTTTATGTTCAACACAAAGCTCAATTCATCCACTAAGCCCACGTTAAGCACAAAGCTCTTCTAGTTCATTGGCCTATGCATTCCGTTACGACCACACTAGACATCTCGGGCAATGCATCGTTCAGGTTTTAAATACAAACTATGACACTGTGATAAATGTGCCTAGTCAATCATAAAGTTTGTGTCTAAACGTTACAGCCTATGCGGCAAATTTCTACTTGGAAGAATTACAACGTAGCCAACCATAAACCTACTAGACTTAATGTCAGAATTACACTCATCTAGGTAACTTGTACGTCATGTCTAAACTTAAACATAACATTGACTTGTTCAACTATCAACACTACAAAATTAAATTCAACAACATAAACAATATGAAGTATAAATCATCATCAAAACACCCATAAGGAGAACATTATCCCTAACATTAAGAAAAGGTGTTACACAGGGTGTCAATGCAACCAAGTGGCCATCTTCGATGCATTACTACTAAAAAGAGAGTATCTACGTAACTTGAAGCTATTACACTTTTCTGAAAGTGGGTTTCTATGCAACATGGTTGACAAACTCTCTACATAGCTTCTAGCAATTACTCTTACTCTAGATTAGGTCCACATTTGATCCAAACAATCCAAATAGACAACATAATTGTACAATTAGCTAAAAGTGGGTACATGTGCATGACAAAACATACAAGTAACATCCTTTTAAGTATTCTTACTCTTAAGTGGGATAAAGGCATGACAATCTTTATTTGGTGCTACAATCTATGTATTATTACTTGAAAAAGGGTACAAGAGCATAACAACCCATCTAAGGTATCATCTTCTATGCACACATTCAAAATAGGGCTTGTAGCCCAACATCCCGGGCATGGCGACTCAAGGAAGTTACCATCCTCCATATACATTGGCATAGAAGCCATCTAAGAGTCTTCACTAGTGTACAATTTCTACAAAGAGTAAACACGAGCCTACCAAGACATCAATTTAGCCATCACCGATTTACTCTTTTTGAAAAGTTGTTACATGGACTTGTGAACACAACTAGGTGGCCATCTTTGATGCACTACTACTAAAAAGTGGGTACATAATCTTGACATAGTATCTACAAAGCTTCTAGCTATTACTCTTACTCCAAATTGGGAACACATGCGTCCCAAACATTCCAAGTTGCCAACAACATTGCACTATTACGTAAAAGTGAGTACACGTGCGTGACAATCCAAACAAGTAGTGACCTTCGACATAGTCTTACTCTAAAGAAGGTGTACAAGTATGACAATCTTTATTTGATGCTACAAGACATGTATTATCTATGCACTCTTGTTGAAAAGAGGGTTTGCAATGTGAATTCCCACTTAAGGGATTACCATTTACATACTCTTACTCTTGGGAGGGCTCATAAGAGGTAATTTGTCATGAAAGCTACCATCAATGTACTACTCAGAAAAGGGTAAAAGAGTGCCACAAAACACATAGGTGTCATCTTCTATCTACTCTCATTCTAAAGATTATAAACAAGCTAGATTACCCATCTTAGTGGCAATATTCTATGTACTCTTATTCTAGGTTACACAGACTTAAGGAATAATCCAATTACCCAACTCTAGTGTACCTCTACTTAATAGAGGTTACAAGAACTTGGCAAATCATTTAAGTGGTAATTTTCTATGCAACATTATCGAAAAAGGTGTAAATGAGAATGACAAACGAACTAGGTAGCCACTATTTGTGTACTTTAGCACAAAATGAGCGTACAAGAGCATGGCAATTGATTGAGAAAGCCAAAATCTATTTACTCTAAGTAAAAAATTCATTCCTGAGAATGACAACTCATCGAAGTTATTGTCTTTCATATATACAGTCATAACAAGCCATCTAAAATCCCTTCACTTGCATACAATTTCTATAAAGAGCTTACACTAGCCTACCAAGTCATCAAATAAGCTTTCACTAATGTACTCTTTCTAAAAAGTGATTACATGGACTTGTCATCCCAACCAGGTGGCCATTTACAATTACACAGACTTGTCATCTACGTAACTTCTACCTCTTACTCTAAATTTGGAACACATGCATCCCAAACAATCCAAGTAGCTATCATTGTACTATTAGGTAAAAGTGGGTACAAGTGTGCGACAACACACACAAGTGGTGACCTTCTATGTGCTATGATCTACATATTGTTACTAAAAAGACTGTACACAAGCTTACCAACCCATCAAAGGTATCATCTTCTATGCACTCTTGTTTAAAGAGGGTTTGTAGCTTGACATCCCATTTAAGGGGTAGCCATTTACATATGCTTACTCTAGGGTTGGCTCACAAGCATGGTAATCCATCTTGAATGCTACCATCATCAATGTACTCTTACTTGAAAAGTGGTAAACGGGCACTACAAAACATATACCATATTAGGTCTACTCTCATTCAAAAGATTATGAGCAAGCTAGATTACCCATATTTGTGGCAATATTCCATGTAGTCTTATTATAAATGGGTAACAAGAGGTTGAAAAGCCATCCAATTAGCTAACTCTAGTGTATATCTACTCAATAAAGCTTATAAGAACTTGGAAATTCATTTAAGTGGTAATTTTCTATGCAATATTTGCGAAAGTAGGGTAAATGGGGATGACAAACCATCTTGGTTGCCACTATGTACTTTAACATAGAAATATCACACAGGGGCATTGCAACCAATTGAGACAGTCAAAATCTATGTAATCTAAGTCAAAAGATCATTCCCAAGCATGGAAACTTGTTGAAGTTGTCATATTCCATATACATAGGCATAACATGCCATCTACCATCCCTTCATTAGCATACAATTTCTATAAAGAGTACATGAGCCTACCCAGCTATCAAATTAGTCGTCACTCACATACTCTTTCTTAAATGTGGTTAGACGGACTTGTCAACACAACTAGGTGACCATCTTTGATGCACTACTACTAAAAAAAGGGTACATTTTGACTTACTATCTTTGTAGCTTCTTACTATTACTCTTACTCCAAATTGGGAACACATGTGTCCCAAACAATCCAAGTAAAAGAGGGAACATGTGCTTGACAACACATACAAGTAGCAACCTTCTACGAGCAAGACAATCTTTATTTGATACTACAATCTATGTATTCTTACTTGAAAGAGGATACAAGGGATTAACAACCCATCTAAGTTCTTCTATATGCACTTGTTCAAAATAGGGTTTACAAAACATATAGGTATCATCTCCAATCTACTCTAATTCAAAAGAATATAATTGGGCACGATTACACATCTAAGTGGAAATATTCTATGTACTCTTGTTATAATGAGGTAATAGAAGCTTGAAGAGCCATTCCATTTAAAAGCAGGTTTGCAACCATATCATTCGAAAGAGGGTTTGTAACCTGACATCACATTTAATTGGTAGCCATTTACATACTATTACTCTAGGGAGCAAGCATGATAATCTATTTTTAAAGCTACCATCAATGTACTCTTATAGAAAAAAGTCTATAAATGTGTTACAAAACATGTAGGTGTCATCTTCTGTCTACTATCAATCAAAAGATTACAAATGATCTTGATTTCCTATCTTAGTGGCAATATTCTATATAATATTGTTATTTGTACGTAATATGGCCTTGAATAGTCATGCAATTAGCCAACTCTAGTGTATCTCCACTCTATAGTAGTTACAATAACATAGCAAAAAAAATTTAGTAGTAATTTTTTGTGCAACATTACTAAAAGGAGGGTAAATTGGGATGACAAACCATCTAACTTGCCACTATCAATCTACTCTAATACAAAAAGAACGAACTAAAGTATGACAACTAATCGAGACAGGCACAATCTATGTACGCTTAGTCAAAAGATCATTCTCGAGCAGTTGTCATCCTCCATTTACACAGCATAGCAAGTCATCAAATATCTCGTCACTAGCATACAATTTCTGTAAAAAGTGCACACGAGCCTACCAAAGCCATCAAATTAGCCATCACCGTTGTACCCCTTTCGAAAAGTGGTTATATGGACTTGTCGACTCAATTAGGTGGTCATCTTCATTGCACTATTACAAAAAATAGGGTACATAATGTTGACATACTATCTACATTGCTTCTAGCTATTACTCTTACTCCAGAACGGGTACACATGCATCTAAACAAATTCCAATTAGCTATCATCATTGTCCTTTTACCAAAAACTTGGTACACGTGCGTGACAACACATACAAGTAGCAACGTCCTACCCACTCTTACTCTAAAGAGGTTATATGGTCATGACAATCTTTATTTGGCACTACAATCAGTGTATTCTTACCCAAAAGATGGTATAAGGGCTTAACAACTCATCTAAGGTATCATCTTCTATGCACTCTTGTTCAAAAGATTGTTTGTAGCCTAACATTCAATTTTGGTGGTAGCCATTTACCAACTCTTACTATCAATGTGTTGGGAAAAGCGAGGGCTTAACAATACAGGAACGAAGCAAACAAAACTACAACCAAAATCAATCACAAGCAACACATGAAATTTTTACGTGGAAAACCTCCTCGGTGTAAGGAGGAAAAACCACGAGACCTTCTCGGTCCAAGTAACCTATATTTTGTTGTTAAAGGGGGGTACAATGTTCTTCTCAAGTTCTCAACTTGAGATCAGTACAACCACATATTATTTTTAATTGATAGTAATAATAATAATAATGGAGGGAAGTATAAACCGAAATGTCGATCTGAACACTGTCTGATCACAATCCAAGCTCTGTCCGACCTTCGTGCATCAAAGCACGGTCCAAGCTTCACGTGTCCAAGCACAATCTAGGCTCACGCGTCTGATCACCGTCCAGGCTCATGCATCCGAATAGTCACAAATGAGTGCAGGCCACGCCCAGTCCACCTTCATGCGACCAAAGCCTGTCCGGCCCATCCTTCATCGGAACAACCACGTCTGAGCGCTGTTCGGCCTGTCCTCCGTCGGTCGGCACACACTAGATCACCAACCAGCACTGCAAGTTCCCGAGCACCACGCACGGCCCACGCACGTCACTTCCCATCAATCTTTGATGCCGTTGACACCACGCACGCACCTCTGCATCTCCTCCCGTCGATCTCCAGTGGAATCACACACACACCTGCATGCACGTCTTCTCCTCTTCACCGAGACAGGCGACCAGAGGCGTCGATCACCGAAAATTGAGGGCTGTGCGTTCCGTTGTTCACCTCTTCCTTCGTCGATCGATCACCCCTCTCTCTCTCCTCTATTTTTCCCCCCAAATCAGCAACCCTAACATCAACCTGCAGCAAAAAAAAAGATTTGGGCCGTCCGCAAGCCCATGGAGGAGGAGGAACCCCGCCCAACACAGTGTACTCTTACTCAAAAAAGGATGAATGGGTGTTACAAAACATATAGGTGCCATCATTTGTCCAATCTCATTTGAAAAATTATAAACGGGCTTGATTGTCCATCTAAGTGGCAATATTCTATGTGCTCTTATTATGAAGTGGAGACACACGCTTGAAGAGCTATCCAATTAGCCAACTCTAGTGTTCCTCTACTCAACAGAGGTTACAAGAAGTGGTAATTTTTCGTGCAATATTACTAAAGTAAATAAGGTTGATAAACCATATATCTAGCCACTATCTATGTACTTTAATAGAAAAAGAATGTATAAGTGCATGACAACCCATCGAGACATCCACAATTTATGTACTATTAGACAAAAGATGGTTCCTAGGAATAGAAACTCATCAAAGTTGTCATCTTCCATTTGCATTGGCATAGCAAGCCATCTATAATATTCCCTCTCTAGTCTATATTTTCTATAAAGAGCGTACATAGGCTTAGCAAGCAATCAAATTAGGAATCACTTGTGTACACTTCCTAAAAGTGGTTACACGAACTTGACAACCCATCCAAGTGACAATCAAAGATTGGCATGACATCATTGTATTATTACCTAAAAGTAGGAACACAAGTGTGACAACTCTAAAGAGCTTATACTGGCACGACAATCTTTATTTGGCACTACAATCTATGTATTCTTACTTGAAAGAGGCTACAAGTACTTAACAACTAATCTAAGGTATCATCTTCTATGCACTCTTGCTTGAAAGAGAGCTTGCAACCAAACATCCCATTTAAGTGATAGTCATTTACATACTCTAACTCTAGAAAGGGCACACTAGCATGCTGATCCATCTTGGAAGTTACATTCAATGTACTCTTACTCAAAAAAGGGTGCAATGACTTTACAAAACATCTCGATGCCATCTTCTGCCTACTCTCATTCAAAAGATGAGAAACAAACTCGATTTCCCATCTAAGTAAAATGTTCTATGTACTCAAGTGTATGTCTACTTTATAGTACAAGAACTTGGCAACTCATTTAAGAGGTAATTTTCTATGCAATATTATTGAAACGTGTGAACAAGGTGTTGACAAATTGACTAGCTAGCCACTAAATCTATGTACTTTAATACAAAGAGAATGTACAGGAGCATGACAACCCATTGAGATAGCCATAACCTATTTACTCTTAGTCAAAAGCTAGTACCCGGGCATGCCAACCTATCAAGGTTTTCATCTTCGATGTACACGAGCCTACCAAGCCATCAATTTTGCCATCACACGGGGTGTCAACGCAAAGGTGGCCATCTTTGATGCACTACTACTAAAACGAGAGTATCTACATAACTTGAAGCTATTACTCTTTTCAAAAAGAGGGTATCTATGCAATATGGTTGACCTACTCTCTAAATAGCTACTAGTTATTACTCTTCAAATTGGGTCCACATGTGTTCCAAGCAATCCAAGTAGATAGCATCATTTTACTATTACTTGAAAGCAGGTACACGTGCACAACAACACACAAGTAGCAACCTTTTAAGTATTCTTACTCTAAAGTGGGATAAAGGCATGAAAATCTTTATTTGGTGCTACAATCTCTATATTCTTACCCGAAAGAGAGTTCTAGAGCATTACAACCCATCTAAGGTATCATCTTCTATGCACACTTGTTCAAAAAAAGGTTTGCAACCTAGCATCCCATTTACATATTCTAACTATAGGGTGGGCTCACATGCATGGTAATGGCTTTTAATAACTACCATCATTGTACTCTTTCTCAAAAAAGTGTTAAAGGATGTTACAAATCATGTAGATCCCATCATCTTCTTTCTACTCTCATTCAAAATATTAAAAATGGGATCAATTACCCATCTAAGTGGTAATGTTCTACGTAAACAATAACTTCAACAGCCATCCAACTAGCCAACTCCACTCAATAGAGGTTACAAGAACTTGACAAATCATTTAAGTGATAATTTTCTATGCAATATTATTGAGAGGAGGGTAAATAGGGTTGACAAACCATCTAGCTAGCGTCTATGTAGTTTAACGCAAAAAGAATGTAGAGGAGCATGTCAAGAAAGCCACAGGCTATGTACTCAAAGTCAGCATATTGCTTCTAAGCATGGCAACTTATCAAAGTTGTCATGTTCCATATACATAGTCATAGCAAGCCAACAATATGCCTTCACTGGTGTATAATTTTTAAAGAGACTATACACTGGTCTACTAAGCCATCACTGGTGTTTTTCTTTTTCCCTATGACCTTCACCCAACCAGTGTTCCTCCTCTCTCATAGTTACTCCTTGTGTTTTGGGTTCCACTTCTTACTAGACCTATAACTAGGAAGAAAAATTTGAATCCCCCTCTTATGACCAAGTTCCTAAGACCTAATAGGGTGAGGGCTTCCATCTAATTACTATCACCAGTGTACACTTTATGCAAGGTGGTTAAACAGACTTGTCAATGCAACTAGGTGGCCATCTTCGATGCACTACTACTAAAAGAAAGGTACATAAAGTTGACAAACTATCTACGTAGCTTTTAGTTATTACTCTTACTCAAGATTGGGTACACATGCTTCCAAAAATAATCAAATTAGCTAGCATAATTGTACTTTTGCCAAAAAGTGGATACACGTGTGTGATAACAAGTACAACTAGCTACCTTTTATGTATTTTTACTCTAAAGAGGATTTACGGGCATGACAATCTTTAGTTGGTGCAACAATCTATGTATTCTTACTCATAAGAGGGTACAAGGGCTTAACAACCCATGTACAACAAGGTATCATCTTCTATGCACTTTTGTTCAAGAGGGTTTCTAGCATGACATTCCACTTAAGGAGTAGCCATTCACGTACTCTTTCTCTACGAAGGGCTCACAAGCATGGTAATCCATATTTGAAGCTACCAAGCCATCAAATTTATCCATCACTAGTGTACTCTTTCTGAAAAGTGGTTATATGCACCCAACCAAGTGGTTGTCTTCACTGTACTATTACTAGAAAGAGGTACATAAGGTAGACATACTAAGTAGCATCTAGCTATTACTATTACCCAAAAATGGGCACACATGCATGACAATGCATACAAGTAGCAACTTTCTATGTACTCTTACTCTAAAGAGTGTATGCAAGCATGACTATCTTTATTTTGTGCTACAATTTTTGTATTCTTACTCGAAATAGTGTACAAGGGCTTAACAACCCATCTAAAGTATCATCTTCTATGTACTCTTGTTCAAAAGAGGGTTTGCAGCCTAACATCCCATTTAAGTGGTAGCCATTTACGTACTATTACTCTAGGGAGGGCATACAAGCATGGTAATGCACCTTGAAAGCTACTACCAATGTACTCTCACTCAAAAAGGAGTAAAAGGGCATTCTAAAACATATAGGTGCCATCTTCTATAAAATCTCATTCAAAAGATTACAAAAGGGCTCACTTATGCATCTAAGTTGCAATATCCTATGTACTCTTATTATAAAGAGGTAATAGGGGCATGAAAAGGTGGATTGAGGAGCCCCCAAATTTTCCATCACTAGTGTACACTTTCTAAAAGGTGTATATGCGGACTTCACACCCATCCTCGAGACAATATTTGATGCACTACTACTAAAAACTAGGTACATAAGGTTGACATAATATCTAAGTGGTTTCAAGCTACTACTCTTACTCTAGATTGGGTACACATGCATCCAAACCAATCCATGTACCCATTGTCATAGCACTATTATCTAAAGGTGGGAACATAGGCATGTAAACACATATCAGAAGTAACATTCTATGTACTCTTACTCTAAAGAGGGTATATGGGCATGGCAATCTTTATTTAGTACTACAATCTATGCATTCATACTTGAAAGACCTTACAAGTGCTTAAAAACCCATCTATGTTATCATATTTTATGCACTCTTGCTCGAAAGATGGTGTTGTGCTTCCACGAACAAAAGCCCTATGATTTTGGAAGAAATCGGGGCCCAAATTGAGGTCGAAAATCATGGATTTGGGGAGGACGTCGCCAGATTTCTGAAGCTCCTCGCCGGCGCGTTTAGCCTTTGTTTGCTTCGATTTTTGCAAGGAAGAAGGAGGTGATCTTGAGCATTCAAACACAAAAGGAGTTACGTGGTTCCCCTTCACTTTGGGTACTCCACGGATGGCTCTCTTGGTGGTTTTCACTATGGGGTGGATGGATTACAAAGGAAGAAGAAGCAAAGGAAGAAAGCTTCTTCTCTTCTTCTTCTAATCTCAATTTGGGCGAATTTGGGCTTTTATACTCAAGCCCCAAATTCCAACAATGCCCTTGAGTACATTAAGTTACAAATCATAATCAAAAATACAAACAAGATGAAAGTCACATTCTTTTCAAATCTCCACCTTGACTTCCATCAAGCTCCACCTATAACAAATGAGAGCTATCATGACCCATAAGGATCAGCAATAACTGTAGACATTGAGTAAGTCCAAGCAATGCTTGAACTTGCTCTCCACAACCCCTTTGGTAAACATATCAGCTAGATTGTCTCGGGTGTAGATCTTCTTGATCTTTATCCTGTCTTCATTCCTGAGGAAGTGATACTTCACATAAATATGCTTTGTTTTATCATGAAAGACATTGTCCTTAGAGAGACAAATATCACAGAGACTATCACAGTAGATGTTTGCTTTATCAGTGTGCTAGCACAAATCTTCTAACAATCCTTTCATCCAGATTCCCTCCTTAGCAGCTTCTGTCAAAGCCACATATTCAGCTTCAGTAGTAGACAGCGCTACAGTAGGTTGAAGAGTTGATTTCCAACTCACTATGGAACCTGCAAATGTGAAAACATAGCTTGACAAAGACCTTCTGTTATCAACATCCCCTGCAAAGTCAGAATCTGCATAACTTGCCAAAGTACAATTCTGATCTGCAGTATATAATAAACTAATGTCAAAAGTTCCTTTCAAGTACCTGAATATCCTTTTCACAGCTTTCCAATGTTCCCTGCCTGGATTGGACATGAACTTGCTAACAACACTTAAAGGATATGCTAAATCAGGCTTGGTACAAACCATTGCATACATTAAGCTACTAACTGCCTGAGAGTAAGGAACTTTCTGCATATCTAATTTATCTACTTCAGATTCAGGACACATAGCTGAGGATAACTTCAAATTTCTATCATATGGTGTGCCAATGGCGTTACAAGAAGCCATGCCAAATCTGTTAAGGATCTTTTCAACATACTTTTGTTGATTTAAAAATAGCTTACCAGAATTCCTATCACGCCTGATTTCCATCCCAAGAATTCTGCCAGCTAGACCAAGATCCTTCATTTCAAATTCAGATTTTAATCTGCCCTTCAACTCCTGAATAACATCAATATTCTTTGCAGCTATGAGAATATTGTCAACATACAAAAGCAGATAAATATGTGTGTTATCATCAAGAGTTCAAATATACACACATGAATCATAATAGCTACGCCTAAAACCAACTTTGGTAATGAATGCATCAAATCTCTTGTACCATTGTCGTGGTGACTACTTAAGTCCATAAAGAGACTTATTTAACTTGCACACCCAATCATCTTTATTCTGTACCACGAAACCTGTTGGTTGCTCCATCCATATATCTTCATCTAAATCACCATGTAGGAAGGCCGTCTTTACATCCAATTGTTCTAATTCAAGATTCTGTGCTGTAACAATAGACAAAAGCACTCTAATGGATGTATGACGTACAACATGAGCAAATACCTCATTGTAATCAATTCCTTCTCGCTGTGAATAGCCTTTGGCAACCAACCTTGCCTTGTGCTGCACCCCAGTGTTGCCTTGAGTCCCAACTTTCTTCTTATAGACCCATTTGCAACCTATAATGTTTTGGTTCTTTGGACGTTTCATAAGCTCCCAAGTTTTGTTTTTATGGAGGGATTGCAGTTCTTCCTCCATTGCAGTCATCCAAAGACCAGTATTAGAATATTTCAATACAGTTTCATAAGTAGGTGGATCAACAGAATCCTCCACCTCTTCTGCTACCTGTAAGGCAAAAGCAACTAAATTTTCATAGCCATACCTAATACGAGGTCTAATGTCCCTTTTAGGACGTTCTTTGCCAATGGTTCTTGGTGGTGGTTGCTTCACCTCTTCCTCCTCAACTGCATTTTCCTGAACACCTGATGAGTTACCTTTTGGTTCAATCTGATCAATATTACTAGGCTGTTGTGTATATAACTCCACCTGTTCAGGAGTAGTATTCTCAACTTCTGGTGATGCAATTTCCAATTCTTCTGTAGTCTGCAACAAAGCATTTTCATCAAAAGTGACATCACGACTGTATATCACTTTACCTGATGTAATGTCATAAATTCTGTATCCTTTTACTCCAATACCATATCCAACAAATAAACCTTTCTTAGCTCGAGGCTCCAGCTTCCCATTGTTCACATGGTAGTAAGCTGGACATCCAAAAATCTTGAGCTTGGAGTAATTTGCAGACCTGTTCATCCACAATTCAAATAGTATCTTACCATCTAAAGCACTAGAGGGAGAACTGTTAACCAGAAAGGAAGCTGTGTTAACAGCCTCTGCCCAAAAGTTCTTGCTCAAACCTGCATTGGATAGCATGCACCTGGCGCTTTCAAGGAGTGTCTTGTTCAATCTCTCTACCACTCTATTCTATTGAGGGGTATGTCTGATAGTATAATGTCTGGTAATTCCTGTATCTTTACAAAAGCTATTAAACTCTTGAGAGCAAAACTCAAGACCATTATCTATCCTCAAGTATTTGACCTTTTTATCAGTTTGGTTTTCTACTTGAGCTTTCCAATGCTTAAAACTTTCAAAAGCATCACTCTTATGTTTCAAGAAGAAAACTCAATTCATGCGAGAGTAGTCATCAATAATAAAAAGGAAATACCTTGATCCTCCATGAGAGGATTGTCGTGCAGGTCCCCAACAATTAGCATGTATATAGTCTAATACTCCCTTTGAACTGTGCTGACCTTTGCCGAAAGACACCCTTTTCTGCTTGCCATATACACAATGTTTGCACATATCAATGCAAACAACCTTGTGTCCTTCAAACCTGCCCAGACTACTTAGTCTCTGCATCCCTTTCTGTCCCAAATGACCCATTCTTGAGTGCCAAATAACAGATTGATGCTCCTGATCTGATGTAGCTGCTGTAGCTGAACCAGAAATAGGTGTGCCCTGCAAAATGTATAAGGGGCCAGATTTGACACCCTTCATTACAACCAATGAACCTTTCACAACACTAATCTTTCCCCCTCCACCTGAATATCTATAACCCTTAGAATCAAGGGCCATAAGAGAAATCAAGTTCTTACTTAGTTTTGGAACATGCCAAACATCTTCCAAAACTCTAATCATGCCATCTTGCATCCTAAACTTGATAGTGCCAAAACCTGCTCTGGAGCATACATTGTCATTGGCCAAGGTCAC